>PVJS01004337.1:0-37755 GCA_004027185.1 Glis glis
CCAAAAAAAAAAAAAAAAAAAAAAAAAAAAGACAGTTAGAATGTAAGGTTTCTTTGTTGGTTTCCAAATGAGCTACAGGATGCAGCTCAGAAGATTTTTATGACCCTCAGAAGAATGGGAATGAACCTACTGTATGACCCAGCAATACCACTTCAAGGCATCTACCCAAAAGGACTGAAACCAAACTACCAGACTAATGCATGTGTATCTATGTTTGTAGCTGCACAATTCACAATTGCCAAACTTTGGAACCAGCCAAGGTGTCCATCAACAGATGAATGGATCACAAAACTATGGGATATGTACACAATGGAGTTTTACGCGGCCACAAAGAAGAACAAAATCACATCATTTGCAGGGAAATGGAGAGAACTGGAGAACATTATGCTAAGTGAAATTAGTTAGTTACTAAGAGTGAAAAGTCGGATGTCCCCCCTAATCTGTGGAAGCTAGATAGAATGGGACTTAAAAGGGACTCCCGACAAAGAAGAAGAAAACTTTAGATGAACAAAGAAGGTGACCTAACTGAGGGAGCTGGGAGGGGGGTGGAGGGAAACACACTATAGCACATGATGTATATACACAAACTTATAAGACTCAATCACTATGCGGAGCACGAAAGGGAGGGAAGGTGGAGGGAATAGGGTGGGATTTGAGGGAGGGCTAGATGAGCAATGTGTGCATATATGGTGCTGCTACTCTGATGGGTATCAAAATGTAAAATTACAATGCACCAATAAATGAATATAAAAAATTGCATTCTACAAAGGACTTAAATGTATAGAGTGAAACGTTAGTCATTATTTATGTTTGTTTTTTAAAAATATGGCATTGAGCCAGGTACAGTGCTACACACCACCCCAAATTCCAGCACTTGGGAGACTGAGATAGGAGGATCACGGGTTTGAGACCCCCCTCAGCTAAACTTAGCGAGACTCTCAGCAACTTAGTGAGACCCTGTTTCAAAATAAAAAATAAAAAAAAAAAAGGGCTGGATGTGTGAACCCGTTGTTTACAAAGGAAAAGCAAAATTCTTTGTTCAACTCAGCTCTGCCAGATGCTAGCAACTTTGGGTGAGCCACTTAATGAAATCCGAAGAACTTTGCTTTTATCTTTCTCCTTGGCAGACTGTAAATATTATCAGCTCCGCTAACTCTGCTGAGCTGTAGGATGATCAAATGACATAAAGGGATATTAAAACAATTTAAAGACTCTAAAGTGCCTCTCGTAAAACAGATAAATCAGTACCCAAACATATGGAAAAAAAATGATTCAATCTTGCACGTTTTCCAAGAAATACAAATGGAGACAGAGGTAACATTTTAGTAGCTTTGCCAGCAATGGGATAAATTAGTACAGTGCTTTCGGAAAGCAACTCGGCAATATATTTCAATTGTCCAAAAAGTGTTTATCCTCCGAATCGGTAATGTCGAAACTAGGTAATGTGAGTTTTACCATCACTTATCCAAGGCTTCCTGTGTATCAGCCGGTGGACTCACTCAGCAACTTCCATATATCAACCCCCAGAGTGCTTCTCCTAAAAACACAAAACACCACTCCACCGGGTAATTATGATGATCACAATATTTTATAAAATGGGAAACAGCCACAGAGATGCGGAATCCCTTGTTTCAGGCGTCCTAGCTAGAGGAGGTGGGGACTGACATGGGTTTAAGGTGATTTAAGGCCTCCCGGTCCTCATCTGTAACTACTTCTAGAAAATTATCGCAAGGAAGCAAGTCAAGGAAAGAAGAAACCAGAGGCCTTCGGAGCATTCCTCGTGTGTTCTGTAGAAGCCTGCAAACTCTGGAAACAAGAAATGAGAGATCCAGCAAATGAAGGTGCGTCAATTCACTGGGCTGCATAAAACACTTAACCCAACTAACAATAGGTACAGTGGGGCAGGCATGGTGACTGACGCCTGGAATCCCAGTACTGGGGGGGCTGAGACAGGAGGATCGCAGGTTCAAGGCCAGCCTCTGCAACTTGTGAGACCCTCTGCAACTTAGTGAGACCATGTTTCAAAATAAAAAATAAAATACGGCTGGAGGTATAGCTTGGAGGTAGAATGCCCCTGGGGATGGGGGTGGGGAACAATAGGTATAGTGTTTCTAATCTATGAAATTAAATAAAAAACAATTTAAAGATACCTAGATTTCTTATTATTACTACCACCTTAGGATCATAAGACTGCAGGATTTGGGGTTCTTCCCATGCCAGTTTTGTAAGTTTTCTATAGGATTATGAAGTGCTATGTAGACACGTCCTGCTCATGCTTTTGTTTTTTTGGTTTTTTTTTTTTTTTTTTTTTTTGCGGTACCGGGGATTGAACCCAGGGGCGTTCTACCTCCAAGCTACACCCCCCGGCCCTATTTTTTATACTTTATTTTGAAACCGGGTCTCACGGAGTTGCGGAGGGCCTCACTAAGTAGAGAGAGAGAGAGAGAGAGAGAGAGAGAGAGAAAGCTGAGGCTGGCCACGAACCTGGATCCTCCAGTCTCCGTTTCCCAAAGTACTGGGATCACAAGCGTGCGCCACCACGCCCGGCCTACGTCCTGCTCATGAATGACAGCCAGGGTCACAAACCCCAGGGATGTTGTGAGAAAAACCCAAGTTCCATGAGTGCTAATGTGGCGCACAGGAAGATACGATGATGTGTTTTCGTACAAGAGCACACAGTGTGCTGTTAAAATCAGGAGAAAGGGAGCCAGGCATGGTGGTGCATGCCTGTAATCCCAGTAGTTGGGAGGCTGAGACAGGAGGATTGCAGGTTTGAGGCCAGCCTCACCAACTCAGTGAGGCCTTCAGCAACTTTGACCCTGTTTCAAAATAAAAAAATAAAATAGGGTTGGGGTGTAGCTCAGAGGTAGAATGCCCCAGGGTTCAATCCCCAGTGCCATGAAAAAAAAAATCAGAAGAGAGTTAAAAAGACACAAACTAGTCTATAGTACAGGGTTCCTCTCAGAAACTCGAGTTTAGACCACTGACCAAGTAAACGGAACCCGTGGTCACGCCTGCCACTCCACTCTCAGACACTATGGTGTAGGCATCAGGTTCTACATGTCTTGGACAGAGCATTGTACATCTTCCCTGTGAAGTGTCTAAACCCTAGAGGAGAGCTCAGAGCAGAAGAAAAGCAGGAACTTAAGGCTTTGGGTTGACCAGACCTGGCCTGGGATTCTGGCTCTGCCATTTTCTTCTTCTTCTTCTCTTTTTTTTTTTTTGCTGTACTGGGGATTGAACCCAGGGGCATTCTACCTCCGAGCTCAACCCAACCTTATTTTTTATTCTTTATTTTGAAACAGGGTCTTAATAAGTTGCAGAAGACTTCACTAAGTAGAGGAGGCTGGCCTCCAACCTGCAATCCTCCCAAGTACTGAGATTACAAGCGTGTGCCACCACACCCAGCCAGGCTCTGCCATTTTCTAACGGAGTGGCCATGACCAGGTGGGATAATACAGGCGGAGCCCTGTATTATAGACTTCTTTGCCTCTCTTTAACTTTCTTTTGATTTTTTTTTCATGGTACTGGGGATTGAACCCAGGGGCATTCTACCTCTGAGCTACACCCCCAGCCCTATTTTTTTTTAAATTTTGAAACAGGGTTTAAATTGCTGATGGCCTCACTAAGCTCCCTGGGCCAGGGCTGCCATCCTGTGCCACGTGACCTTGGAGAAGCTACTGTGCTTTCCTGCGCTGCCCTTTCCCCACTTATAAAATAACATCTCAGGAGCCGGGTGTGGTGGCGCACGCTTGTAATCCCAGTACTTGGGAGGCTGAGACTGGAGGATCCGGGTTCGTGGCCAGCTTCAGCTACTTAGTGAGGCCCTCCGCAATTTAGTGAGACCCTGTTTCAAAATAAAGAATAAAAAATAGGGCTGGGGATGTAGCCGGGAGGTAGAATGCCCCTGGGTTCAATCCCTGGTACCACACACAAAATAAATAAATAAATAAATAAATAATATCTCAGGGGACTTTTTGAGCAATAAAGACATTTAAATTGGGTTTTAATTCCCTCAATTAAAAATTGAGCATAAACTGGGTGCATTGGTGCGTGCCTCTAATCCCAGTACTTGGGAGGCTGAGACCGGGAGTATCCGGCCCGGAGTATCCGGGTTCACGGCCAACCTCAGCAACCTAGTGAGGCCCTGTGCAACTTAGTGAGACCCTGTTTCAAAGTAAAAAAATAAAATAGGGCTGGGGCTGGGGGTATAGCTTGGACGTACAATGCCCCTGAGTTTAGTCTCCAATACCCCCCAAAAAAGAAAAAAAATGAATACTTCCCAGGTTGAGAATTATCATCAACAATGAGAGGTGCTCAGGCTAACGGCTAGTGCACTGCACGTATCCAATAACTACTGCTCATCACACTTGTGTTCTTAAAGATGCCCTAAACTCGAATTTTAAGTGTAAAACATGCAAAAATAAAAGCCTTTTGTTCATTCAGGTTTTTCACTTATGTGTTTTGGAGAAGCACAGGCTGACATTTAAGAAAGCATACACTAAGCAGTGGCTATTTTGTTATCTTTATGATTATGGTTTTAAAACCCCAGATCTAAGTTCTTCCTAGTCATATAGAAAATGAAGCAATTTTTCAGCGAGGAGAGGAACAACTAATCAAGGGAAGGATTCAGTCAAAGCTGAGAAGCAAATGCATTCTCTAGCCCTCTGTGGCTTTTTTAAGAGAAGAAAGGCTAATATATTACCATTTATTGGATTTGGAGATTCTCACATTATTTCTTCAAATGGAACACTTGTCAACTCAATAAACGCAGACCTTGCTATTTTCTTTTTGGTGTCTTAGAGAATACATAATGGGCTTATGAAACATTTAATGTGCACCGCCCAATAAATCATACAAAGCCCCGGATCCAATCCCTTTGCCCAGGGCCGTTCTGCAAATGAGAGACGCTGCCTCTGAGATCGTAGTACAGGAGGCTCGGAACCTTCGGGAGAATTCAGGTACCTACCACCTGCCCCTCCTCCTCCAACTGGATCGACTGCATTGAAATGTGTCATACAAAGCAGAGTTTTTAATCATGGAAATTAAAATGAATTCCGTAAGAATTACTTATTAAACTTGGACTAAGCCCAACAATGACGATGGGACAAAACTGGGCAGGAACAGAGAAATGAAGGCCAGGATTCATTAAACTTGAAGCTTAGTACAGAAGAGAGATAATCTGCACATACAAGAATGAGCACATTATGCCGGGTGTGGTGGCGCACGCTTGTCATCCCAGTACTTGGGAGGCTGAGACCGGAGGATCCGGGTTCGCGGCCAGCCTCAGCTGCTTAGTGAGGCCCTCCACAACTTAGTGAGACCCTGTTTCAAAATAAAGAATAAAAAAATAGGGCTGGGGGTGTAGCTTGGAGGTAGAATGCCCCTGAGTCCAATCCCTGGTACCACAAAAAAAAAAAAAAATGAGCACATCATCACAAACATGGACACAGTGATCTAAGGTTTACTGAGAGACGTTTAGAGTCACAGGAGTATGAGGTAGGGCCCTGCCTCTGGGAGCCTACACACCATGCTGGGGGTCATAGTCTTCTTCCTATGAATAACATGTGGCCATTGAAATGTCCTAAATATTGCAAACAACAGGAATGTTATGCGCTAAAACTACCACCGGTTTAAGTCTTCAGTGCTTAAAATTCAGTAACACTTCTGCAATCTCAAAGCTTGTCCGGGGAAAGAATCTATTGATATACAGTCCGCACTGAAAGTGTGATTTATATAGTCACATTAATAGCCTGTCAGACATTAGAAGCCCAATAGCTACTCGTTCTAGTGATTTTTTTCGTACCCTTCTATGCACAGAAGGAGAGCTGCTTCCTTTTGGCTATTAGCATTGTTTTCTTTTTATTTTGTTTTCTGTATTTAGAAAAAATAATTTTAAAGAGCAGCCAATTGTCATACACTTGTCTAAAACATTCACATAACTGCTGAATTTTTCTCAAATGAAAAAGAAATAACTTATTATAATTCAACATTTTCCTTCTGCAGTAAATTGCCCACTTTTCCAGAGACTCACCCCACTTTGGAAGCTCAATTTATAACAGCTACTCCAAGACCAATATGATTTTCCTTAAAAGTATCATTTTGTACCACCCCGGCTTCTCATTTCAGTCTCTACATTCTGCTCCAACAAGGTTGCCGGGCTGTGTTTGCTCTACCCAGGGAGGACGGGGGACCCAGGGAAGGAGAGGGGTCCAGAGACAACTCCAGATCAGTGGCTCTGAGTCCCCATTGTGTATTTTATGCTCCCTACAAGACAAAGGGTCTGAGTCCTCGGTCTTTTCCCTTTTGGACGTAGTTAGTCCACCAACTAACAACATACGAGCTGTTCATCAATGTAATAAACCTGGGACATAAGCTGGAAAATACTGCCCTGTTTTGAAGTCAGGAGAGAAGAAACAGGATCAATCACTTTTCCACTAAGCTGTTTACTAGTGAGGACTATAAAGGATCGATTGAACTTTAAAAACTTAACACTAAAAAGAAACAAACAAACGGAAACCAAATAACCTGATCACAAAGTGAGTGACTGAACTGAACAGACATTTCTCGAACGATGAAATCCAAATGGTCAATACATATATGACAAAATGTTCAACATGATCAGCAATGTGGGCAATGCAAATCAAAACTACCCCGAGATTCCATCGAACTCCAGGTAGAATGGCGATCATCAAGAACACAAAAGACAATAAATGCTGGCGAGGATGTGGGGAAATACGAACTCTTCTACACTGTTGGTGGGATTGAAAATTAGTACAGCTGCTATGGAGATCAGTGTGGAGATTCCTCAGAAAACTGGGAATGGATCCACCATATGATCCAGCTATACCACTCCTGGTTATCTTTCCAAAGGGACTGAAATCAGAATATTATAGTCATGCATTTCCATGTTTATAGCAGCACAATTCACAAGAACCAAACTACGGAACCAGCCTAGGTGTCCATCAACAGATGAACGGATTACAGAACTGTAGTGTATACACACAATGGAATTTTGTTCCGCTGTAAAGAACAAAATTATGCAATTTTCAGGAAAACGGATGGAACTAGAGAACATATACTAAGTAAGATTAGCCTGTCTTAGAAAGTGAACGGTTGTTTGTTTTCTCTCCTCTGTGAAAGCTTGAGAGGAATTGGGAAACAGAAGGGACTTGGCATAAAGGAGAGACTCTGGTGGAGTGACAGAGGGGATTTAGGGGAGTGGGGAAAGAGGACTTGATGAGGAAACAGTTCAAATAAAGCTACATACATTTACAAAATGATCAATGTCAGGCTCAATGACATGTATAGGGATGGGAGGGAGTGGGGTGCAATCCAGCTGAAAACACCAAGGGCTGGGTGCACCATGTTCCTATCACTCTAGACTTCATTATGATGTATACTTACAATGCATCAATAAAAGTATATTGAAAATGGGGGGGGGATTGATCAAGGATCATTACTGAATATGCCCTGGTAGAGCCATGATGGGCCCGGGAGCCACAAAACGAAGGCATTGCTATATCAACAAAATTGTGAGGTTATCCCTAAAGGAAAGTGCCTATTCACACTCAATTTCCTAAGGGTCCTGGAAGGAACGAGGCATCAGAGGAGAAAGAATCGGGGAGAAATCAGCCGCGTTACCCTTTTCCTTGATGTGTCTGAGCCACGACTTCACCATCTGTATAATGGGAATGAGTTCTCATGGACAGTCAGGGCTGTTACCATCATTTCTGCTGATTATATATATTCCTGGGATGACTGTTTACTGCTTGTTTACTGCTGTGTTATAACCCGGCCTCTTACCTGTTTCTTCCACACCGCTAAATACAACTGGTAATTACTTAACCTAACTACTTAAAAGTTTTCTTTCTGCCTCTTGCATGGAAATATAAACTCCCTGAAAGCAAAGCTGGCCTGGTACCTCTTGCCCAGCCCATCAGCTTGTCCAGTACTGCTGCTCCAGACCCGTTTTCGGAGTAGTTAAATGAGCGTTAGAATGCACAAGAAAGTGAATGGACGCCATCAGTAGTTGGGATTGTCACATTTTTCTCATTAGCAGCCATGCGCTCAGCTAAGTCACAACACTTTTGAAGGCTGAGTTTTGGGTTAAGCTGCAAAAGAGGGATGTTAGCTGGGTGTGGTGGCGCACGCTTATAATCCTAGTACTTGGGAGGTTGAGACAGGAGGATCTGGGTTCCTGGCCAGCCTCAGCTACTTAGTGAGGCCCTCCGCAACTTTGTGAGACCTGGTTTCAAAATAAAGTATAAAAAATAGGGCCGGGGGTGTAGCTCGGAGGAAGAACGCCCCTGGGTTCAATCCCCAGTACCACACACACACACCTTGTCTAGCTCATGAGGTTGATATGAAGATCCAGAAGAATGATATAAACATATAGAGGGGTATTGCCATGCACACAGCACAATCTATATGGCAAACGATGTTTAAGGAAAAGGAAGAATAAGGATGAGTATGAAAATAAAGGAATAGAGCTGGGCGTGGTGGCACATGGCTATAATCCCAGTACTTGGGAGGCTGAGAAAGGAGGGTCACAGGTTTCGCCGCCAGCCTCAGCATCTTAGCAAGGCCTTCTGCAACTTAGTGAGACCCTGTTTCAAAAATAAAATAGGGCTGGGGTGTAGCTCAAAGGTCGAATGCCCCTGGGTTCAATTCCCAGTGGCATTCTCTCTCTCTCTCTCTCTCTCTCTCTCTCTCTCTCACATACACACACACACACACACACACACACACACACAAAGGAAAAGGAAAGAAAATAAAGGAATAACTGTCACTATGAACCATGGAAGACTCTTTTAACACAGGTAAGGGTCACATCAGTTACCACCATCAATGATGTCCGCTAAAAGGGCGCGCTAAACCCCTGAGTACTGAGGATCGTTGTTCTATTTAATTCTTGGGAATGGTCCTACACAGTGGGGACCACTGCTTATCCCCATGTTACAGATGGAGAGAGGGGAGTGGGTGGGAACGCTGCAGTAGCCTGCCCGTGGGGCCACCATAGCAGAAGGAGCTGCCACTGAACCCAGGCAACATGACGCTCCAGGTCTTCACTTCTTCAGGGAGCAACTCACAAGACTTAGCCTGCAGCGTGAGTCCTGTCTTTCTACCCAACAGAGACCCTGCTTAAAGTCGGCACAGAGCTCTCTGTGCCCAGGGAGGTAAACAAAAACTATCATTTGATGACGAGAAGGAGGAAATTAGAAACCTCCCTGTCTCTGTGCCCACATCCACGGATCTCCTGGTATTGGCAAAAGGGACACGAAGTTAGAAGTACCTCTAGAAAGTTTGTGCCTGGGTTTTTATATATGGTTCATATTGACCTTGAAAGCATTTTTTCTTCCCTCTAGAAAATATGATTATGAAGCCAGCTGTGGGCTGGCTTCAATCCCTAGTACCGCAAAAAAAAGATATATATATAAATATATAAATATATATATAAAAAATATATATATGATATGGTGCTGCACATACTGTGAAATCCTAAAATGCTTTTAGGATCCATATTTCTCTTTGGGGATTGGAGGGATTGAGAACCTGTTGCCAGAAACTCCACAGAAAGGCTGCATCCCACTCGCCCTTGCTTGATGCTGCTCCATCAGTCATTCATTAGCCCTTTGCACCCTCCTAAAATGACCCCAAGCATCCAATTTGTAATGCTTATGTTGCTTACAAGAGGCGCTTTGTTTATCAGAACTGTTGCTAAGAAGATACACAGGCATTGATTCCTGGTTGAGGAATTCCTTTCATCAGAGACTGAGCCTGACAGGTAAGCTGAGCATGGTGAGGCTGTATGTCCTGTTTTGAAAGCCACTGTCTGCTGGAGTTCATGAGAAAGAAATGACCACAGCTCAAATAATTACAGCTTGTATCACTCGCTGAAACAGCTTAGCCAGGATGCCCCTGAGTTTTCAACGTGATATTCCTCTGCCTGACTTGATTCTGCGCAGAACGGAACACAGCTCCCGCACTACGACGTGACAAGCGGGACTTGAGGGAACGGGCCTGGATTCAAATAGTGTAAAGACACCCTTTCGTGCTCATAGGATTGGTCCGGGAGGAAGAGCCATCCACTTCCGGGTCCAGCTACAAGCATCTAACTCATGAGGCTGCGGATATCTCGCCCTCACCTTGAGGTGGGGCTTACGAGTTTAGTGCTATGATTGTATTATTTATTTAAAGACAAAACCCTGCCCTGACTTTTCTATTTTGGTTGTAATTTGGTTGGTATCATATGGTAATATTTTATTTACTTATTTATATTTTTTGGGATACTGGGGATTGAACTCAGGGATATTCTACCTCTGAGCTACACCTTCGGCCCTATTTTATTTTGAAACAGGTTCTCACTAAGTTGCAGAGGGCCTTACTAAGTAGTTGAGGCTGGCCACAAACCTGCAATCTTCCTGTCTCAGCCTCCCAAGTACTGGGATTACAAGCATATGCCACCACACCCGGCTCCTATTTTATTTTTTATTTTTTTGGCGGTACCGGGGATTTGAACCCAGGGACATTCTACCTCTCCGCTACACCCCCAGCCCTATTTTTTATTCTTTATTTTGAAACAGGGTCTCACTAAGTTGTGGAGGGCCTCACTAAGTTGCTGGGTCTGGCTGCGAGCCTGCGATCCTCCTGTCTCAGCCTCCCAGTACTGGGATTACAAGCGTGCGCCATCACGCCCAGCCATATGGTAATATTTTAACATCTGAATATATTATATTAATAGTATGCCTTTCATTCCTCCCCCCAATTTCTTTTTCTTTTTTTTCATGATAGGTTCTGAGCTCTTCTTCATTGCTTTGGGGGAAGGGTGGTTATAAAAGAATACAGGACAAGAGCAGAAATTTTAAAAAAGAAAGAAACAATTGATGTTTGAATTTTAAAAGTCAGTGTTATGTCATCAATATTAGGCTCTGGGCTTCAAAAGTTGGATTTTTAGCCGGTTATTGTGGTACACGCCTGTAATCTTAGTACTTGAGAGGCTGAGACAAGAGGATTGCAGGTTTGAGGTCAGCCTCAGCAAATTTGTGAGACCCTCAACAACTTAACGAGACCCTGTTTCAAAATAAAAAACTAAAATAGGGTTCAGAGGTAGAATGCCCCTGAGTTTAATCCCTAACAACACACACACACACACACACACACACACACACACACACACACACACACATCCCTGAAGGATTCAGAACATAAAGTGTATGGTGTATACACAGGATGCAGAAGGAGTGGTTGGGTCTAAGTTCCCTTCGTAGCCTCTACAAAGTCATTCAGGTATAGAAGATGAGAACAGAGAGGCTGAGGGGACCCGTGACAATTAGATGCTGTCCTAAGCCCCCCAAAACTGCGAGGCTCTGCCCCTCCCCTCACTGTGGTCACAGGAGGTTTCCTGAAGTCATCGGAATCAGAATAAATCCTAGAGAGACACTAAGATGAGGATGGAGGACCTTCCCTCCTGGCTTTGCTACAAATAGACAAGGTACGTGCCTGGAAATGGGTCTGTGGTTGCGAACAGTCAATGACAGAGGCCAACGGCCAGAACAAGGTGCACCACAAATAACTTCAATGGCCTGGACTTTAAGACGCCCTTTGTACTTGGGAGGCTGAGACAGGAGGATCTTGGGTTCGAGGCCAGTCTCAGCAACATAGCGAGGCCCTGTTTTCAAATAAAAAATAAAACTGTGCTGGGGGTGAAGCTCAGAGGTAGAATGCCCCTGGGTTTAATCCCCAGTAACACATACACACACACCTTGTAACAGGTTCAGTCCAATGTACCAGGTAGGAAAAGAGAGTGTAAAAAGGTTTAACTTTTTTTTGGTTTTGGTAGTGGAGTTTGAAACCATGTTCTACCTCTGAACTACACCCCCATCCTTGTTTTACTTTTTATTTTTGAAACAGGGTCTTGCCAAGTTGCTGAGGGCCTCACTAAATTTCTGAGCTTGGCCTCGAACCTGCAATCCTCCTGTCTCAGCCTCCCAAGTACTGGGATTATAGGCATGCCAGATTAACTTTATATAAAACACAGGAATGGGGATTTATAAAACCGAGTAGAGTTACAGAAAACAATCAAAAGTTCTATATTTTACCCTGGTGATTTTGTTGATGGGGATTTTTACCTATTGCAATATGCAGCCACGGGAAAGGCCACGCTAATTATTTCTGTAAGATTCAAGCATTATCTAATCATCTTATCTTCTCTCAAATTCATCCAATGGAATAACTGGCACATGACACAACTGATAATATGTTGGCATCAAAAAGAGATTGCCCTTTTGTTCTCAAATCCCTGTCAAAAGAACTTTATGATATTAAAATAATACAAGAAAATAAACTTTCAATAATAGCTGAATCATGGAGCCAGCCTAAGCGTCCATCAACAGATAAATGGATTATGAAACTGTAGTATATGCACACAATGGAATTCTACTCAGCCATAAAGAACAACAAAATTATGTCATTTGCAGCAAAGTGGATGGAACTAGAGAACATTATGCAAAATGAGATCAGCCAGTCTCTGAAAGTGAAGGGTCGTATGTTTTTTCTCATATGTGGAAGCTAAAGAGAAACTAGGAAACAAAAGGGACTTCAGATAAAAGAGGAGAGACCCCAGTGGAGCAATGGAAGGGGTCAAGGCGAGGGAGGGGAGGAAGGAGTCTTGATGAAGGAAACACTTCAAATAATGCTATGTCCAGATACTAAATTATCAATGCCCATCTTGATATCATGTACAAGGAAGGGGAGGAGTGGGGTGGGATCCAGGGGACACTCACAAAGTGCTGTGCACCTGTATGTCCCTATCACTCCGAACCTCATGATGATGTATAATTACAATGCACCAATGAAAGTAGATTTAAAAAAAAAAAAACCTAAAATATAAGCCAGGCATGGTGATGCATGCCTGTAATCCCAGTACAGGGGAGGCTAAGACAGGAAGATCACAGGTTCTGGTCAGACTCAGCAACCTAGTGAGACACTCAGCAACTTGTGAGACTCTGTTTCCAAATACAAAATAAAATAGGCCTGCCGGGCGTGGTGGCACACGCTTGTAATCCCAGTACTTGGGAGGCTGAGACAGGAGGATCCAAGTTCTCAGCCAGCCTCAGCTACTTAGTGAGGCCCTCCTCAACTTAGCCAGACCCTGTTTCAAAATAAAGAATAAAAAAATAGGGCAAGGGGTGTAGCTAGGAGGTAGAATGCCCCTGGGTTCAGTCCCTAGAACTGCAAAATAAATAAATAAATAAATAAATAAATAAATAAATAAATAAATTTAAAAAATAGGCCTGAGGCAGAATGCCCTTGAGTTGCATCCTCAATACCAAAAGGGGGGAGGAACAAGAAAGAAAGAAAAAAAAACGAAGCTTTCATATCTAAATGAATTAAAAACAGAGCTACAGAATTAGCCTGGCATCCCATTTGATTAAATGTGATATTAAAGTCTACTTTTGACTATTATTATATAAGGGAACCCAAAGTTTAGAAATATAATTATCTTTTATGGTCATAAGATCTTCATTCGATAATCCATGTTTCAAAAAGGATTTTTTTTATACTTTCATGGATGCGCTGTAATTATTCATCGTAGTGAGATTCAAATGTACATGCACATATCAAAAAGGATATAAAGGGGCTCTCCAGGATCTATGAGGATTTTTGATGTGACAGTCAGATCATTTTCATTGGGGAACTCTATTGTAAATGCCATCTTTTGATCTAAATTTGATTAGTAAACTCACCCAAATTGTTGCTTTCCAAAATCTACAACATTCTATGTCTTAGCCTTTCTGTGAAGATTCAGAGACATGATATGATATTTATTTACTGTGTATCTGTGTGTGTGTGTGTGTGTGTGTGTGTGTGTGTGTGTGTGTGTTACTAGGGATTGAACCCAGGGCCATTCTACCTCTGAGACACATCTCCAACCCTTTTCACTTTTTATTTTGAAAAAGGGTCTCATTAAGTTATTGAGGTCCTCACTAAGTTGCTGAGGATGGCTTCATACCTGGAATCCTCCTGTTCAGCCTCCCAAGAACTGGGATTACAAGCACGCACCAACACACCCAGCTACTGTTTACTTTTAGATTTTCTTTCTTTTTTTTTTTTTGGCCGTATCGGGGATTGAACCTAAGGGCATTCTACCTCCAAGCTACATCCCTAGCCCTATTTTTTATTCTTTGTTTTGAAACAGGGTCTCACTAAGTTGCGGAGGGCCTCACTACCTGAGGCTGGCCGTGAACCTGTGATCCTCCTGTCTCAGCCTCCCAAGTACTGGGATTACCCGCGTGCACCACCACGCCCGGCTCAGACTGTTTACCTTTAAATACATGAATTAATTAACAAATCAATCTTATTAATAATTTGACATGTTTCCAGTTATCACAAAAATAGAAACTAGCCACTGACGAGGTTGGGAGAGGAAGATTTAGAGTGGTAGCAAGAAGAGAAATGTCAAGACTGACATTTAGAGATGCGTCAAAGAATCAAAATTTCAACAAAGAACCATATTATCACACAATCCCATAACCTACGCTCACTAAGATTAAATCACAATTAATCTGTGCGGAGCCTTGGTTTAAGACAGCACAGAGGTGGAAAAAGGCAGTTTACCTTGTTTCTCTTCAAAATGGCTTCACACAAATGCTATGAGCACAAAAAAAATGAGATGTCATTTATCTACAACATTTTGATGTGGATTGTTCAATGATACTACATAAACTAGATGCCACAATACAACAGCTATGTAACAATGAAAGGTCAATTCAGAATAGAATAATAAAATGAAAGGGAAAACTAATTAGTATAGCCATAAATTCTTTCTGCATATATATTCTCCAAGCACTTGACTTTCTTTTTTTACTATTTATTTATTTATTTATTTATTTATTTTTTATCGGTACTGGGGATGGAACCCAGGGGCATTTTACCTCTGAGCTACACCCCCAGCCCTATTTTTTATTCTTTCTTTGGAAACAGGGTCTCGCTAAGTTGCGGAGGGCCTCACTAAGTAGCTGAGGCTGGCCACGAACCCGGATCCTCCGGTCTCAGCCTCCCAAGTACTGGGATGAGAAGCGTGCGCTACCACACCAGGCTGCACTTGACTTTAAGTGTGATTCCTTTGTCTTAATAAATAGTCTTGTTAACAAATTACACAGGCTCTAATGGGACTGGGTTACAATGAGAACAAAAGATTTGAGAAATACATGGTATCTGGGCATGGTGGAACAGGCCTGTAGTCTCAGTACTTGGGAGGCTGAGACAGGAGGATCACAGGTTTGAGGAAAGCCTCAGCAACTTAACAAGGCCCTCAGCAGCTTAGTGAGACTCTGTTTCAAAATTTTAAAAATTAATAAGATAGGGCTGGGAGTGTAGCCTAGAGGTAGAACAGCCCTGGGTTCAATCTCCAGTACCACAAAAAACAAAACAAACACACCCCATGGTTTATTTACTAACAGCATTTATAGACAGGCTGTTTTTCTAAGTCTTCTAAGAAAGAGATATTAATTTAAACTACTACCTATGAGAAATAAGAAGTAAAGAAAAACATGGCTTAAAAATTGTGACCTTCCAGCTGGGTGTGGTGGCGCATACCTGTAATCTGAGTATTGGGAGGCTGAGACAGGAGGATCACAGGGTCGAGGCCAGCCTCAGCAACTTAGTGAGACTTTCAGCAACCCAGCAAGACCCTATTTCAAAGCAAACATATAAAAAGGGCTGGGGGTATAACTCAGAGGTAGAATGTGCTAGGGTTCAATCCTTAGAACTACATACACACACAAAAAAAGAATTGTGACCTTCCAAAATGTTGGAGGATGTTATTTATCCTGTGATATCTTTCCATGGTGAACACTGGTTGATGAAGGACACAAATCAAATCCGAATTTGCTTATCATGGGACTTAAAAACGTGAGACATGAAATACAATGAGTCGTTACAAACAGAGATGCCACCAATTTATTTATCCTCTGTCATCACAAAAGGAGAACAAATCTCTGGAAGTCAAATTGCCCCTTCACAGGGTGATGGATTCCTGTATGCGGAGATCCTTCTCTCGAGCAGGGAGGTAACGCTTACGCATCCATATTTGCAAGTGGCACGTGGCAGGACAGTAATGTTAGTTAGACAAATGCGAAGTGTAAGCCAGAGGATATGACAGCGGGACGATTTTTATGGCCGTCACAGGCAAACATGCAGATTCTCAGAACCTCCTTCTGAGTTTGTAGAACGCATCTGGGAGCTGAGACTTTGAGGACGCTACCGTTTATGTCAGGATATGGCTCAGCGTGGTAAAATGGACAAAATCCGGGGTCTGTGGAGTCGAGTGAAGCCAGGGCCCGAGGAGGACTGGACACGCAGTCTGGGTTATGGTGCTGCGATTCCTTAGGCTTTGAGCTTCAGATTCCACACAGAACATAACGTTGCGTGACGTCTGTCTGTGAACTTTCTGGCATCTCGAGACGTCAACACAGAATATGCACCCAGGGAAAAGCTCTTGTCTATATTCATGTGTTCAGTCAAATCTCTCGCTGTATTTCGCCACTGCAGTTTGATATGTACCAGGGTTAGCCTCAAGACTGATGTGGACAATAGGATTTTCATGGATTCTTCATAGATGAATGCACTCGGCCCAGAACAGCAGACCCAAACCGAGCTATTAGTATGTGCTAGTATTATTTCAGATTCTATATTTGAATTATTTAACTAAATTCCAACAAAAACAACTTTGGAAGCATAGTTGTTTTTTTTTTAATCCTCACTTTATTTTACTCATTTGTTGTATTGGGTATTGAACACAGAGGCATTCTACCTCTGAACTATACCCCCAGCCCTATTTGATTTTTTTTTTAAATTTTGAAACAGGGTCTCACTAAATGGGGAAGGGCCTCAGTAAATTGCTGAGGCCAACCTTGAACCTGCGATCCTCCTGTCTCAGCCTCCCAAGTATTGGGATTACAGGTTTGCACCATCTTGCCTGGCTTATCCTCATTTTAAAAATAAGGAATGGCTTTGAAAGGTAAAATAATGCTGTCTAAGCTTTTATGGGTATAGTTAAGAGCAGCCCTACTAACTCAGGATAGGCAACCTGGGAACAGGAAGGGTTAAAAGAAGCTAGGTATATAAGGACAACAACAACAACGGGGAAGGTTAATAAGAGTCAAGGGTCACAATGACCAGGCAAAGACTATGGGAATCAAAGCAAAGCTTCAGTCCCTTCTGTGGGGCGCATTCTGAGCACAACCTGTGTGAACAATTCCAAGTGTCATCAAAGGGACAGGATGGGGAGGGAGGCAGACAAATGGAGCCAGCAGATTAGAGCCCCCATAGCCACAAGATAACAACTCCAATTAAGAAGCTGGGCAAAAACATTGTGTCTCCAAGACCCAATTCTGACCAATGACAAAATAGCAGATGGGGAGCCAGAAGAAGGGATAAAATATCATCTCCTAAGAACTCCAATGGATACTCCTTTAGGGAGCCCCACCCCGTACAGGAGCTAGTCTATTTTCTATCTTTTGCTTAGTCTACAAATAAACTTTCCTATGTCCATACCCTTCATTAGTCCTTGGTCTTCATTTGTCAAAATCCACTAGCCACGAGCCCGATAAGAGGAGAGACTTTGCTTCACTACAAGGCAGGTCCTGGCTCCTTTGAATCTAAAACCTATGGTTTCTTAACCACTTGGGATAGTGATTTCCCTGACTACAGGATGGCCTCCATCCCCTTTGTCAAAGACATTATTTCATTTGTGTAATTTTCCTTCTTCCCTTGACCTTACTATCTCTCCGAAGACATTAGTTCCCGTGAGCGCAGACTGTAAACTGGTCGTTGGGTCAGCAGCATACCATCAAGTCTCCAGGGTAAAAGCCCTCAGCTTGTGGGCTGTAAGTGGAAGAACATAAATACAACCCGAAAACAAATTACACCTCATATTTCTGCCACTAAGTGATAAACAGCCTGCGGTGAACTGCGCGGAAGGGCGTACTTCATAGTGTGGAGAGCTGGCACGGTCTCCCCGAGAAAACGCAGCTCCACTATGCAGTAGCATGAATGGAATGAATATCTTTTCTTTCTGTTATGGTTTGGGTTTAGAGTGTCCCACACACCACAAGTAATAGACAAGGCAGCCATGTTGGAAGCAGGGCTTGGGAGCATGACCTCGTATAGTGTTTCCGGGGCAGGATGCTTCAGCTTCCTGTTCTCTCTCCTCCACCACCATGAGCTGATAACAAGCTCGCGCCTCCTCTCTGCCCACCATTAATCCCTGAGGACCTGCAGCCCCAGCTCTTGCTTAGAAGCCAGTCTAGCATGGGCTGAAATGTATAGAACCATGAGCAAATACAGCTTTCTTCCTCTAAGTTCTGTGTGTCAGGTGTTTGGATCACAGCGCTGAGGGTGCTGACGGAAACATTGTCAAATGCAGTTTGTGTCTTCTGTGAAAGCTAGGACCACCATCCATTTGCTGCCCTTGAGGGGCAGCGGCCAAAATAACCCACGAGCAGGATCAGTCACCACCGAGACTTGGCCCACGTCAGTGAAAATCAGGCCACTGGTATGGAAAGTAGGAGGCAGATTTCCAGCTTGATCTAGGTATCAAGGAAAAGTGGAAAGTTCTTAAAATGTTTAGGGATGTGGTAGCATCCCTTGTTTGGAGGAAATGTCAAATGAATATGGATAATTCATAGCAGTGAAGATGACACGGTTGCAATCTATAAGAATGCCTGTACCTCTGAACCCAAGTAAAATGATAAAATATGCACAGATTGTTCCACACTTGCTAATAAATATAGTTTCAACAATCGCTCTTCCTCTTATGACCTTTTTTACTCTCATGGGATTTTAGAACTCTTCATTATTCTCTGACTCCAGAAATTTGGTCTCTTCAAATATTATGAATCTCATTCCTCAATTTAAAAAAAATGCCTTGTCGGCTAACTGATTCAATATCTGTCTGCATGGAGCTAATAGAGAACAAACAACCCATGGTGGCTAGGTAGCCTATACAGTCCAGAAGACACACACACTTGCATTTTAATTTATGCTCACAGCCCAGAAGTGAGTATCGTATGACTCTCTTATTCTTTCGCAGGACCCTGTCATAGAAAGACATGAAGGGGGTGATTTTCTGTATTTCTCAGATCAGAACATTCACTGTCTTCATGCTGTCTATCTACAAATCCAGACCACTCAGCTGGGAGCCTCCTCATCTGGTGGCTTCTTCCTAATGTATGCATTCTTTTATCTATCTCTCATCTATCTCTCATCTATCTATCTATCTATCTATCATCTGTATATCTATCTATCTATCTATCATCATCTATCTATCTATCTATCCATCCATCCATCCATCCATCCATCCATCCATCTATCTAATCTATCTTATTTGGGATTTAACCCAAAGGCATTCCATCACCAAGCTACACCCCCAGTCCCTTATTTTATTTCTTGCTTTGCAACAGTGTCTAGTTAGGTTGCTGAGTGTCTTACTATGTTGGTGAGGCTGGTCTCGAACCTGGTACACATTTTTTTTAATGTTTTAAAATCTGGTTACTAAGGTAGCTTTCCCCCACATTTTCCACATCTTTAAATCCACCAATGCTTCCTTCTCCTGTCCATTCCTTTCCCAGGTTAATACTCAGCTTCTTGACATAGTTTCAAGGACTCATCACTACACTGGAATCTGTCACTTCTCCCCAGCATTCCTCCCTTCTCTCTAGTCACTACCAGCATGACTTTTCTCACAATCCTCCACTTCCAAGTTGAGGTGTACTTAAATGTCAAGATTTTAACAATAGTCATTTGGAAATGCTACAAAGCAATATATAAGCTTAGGTGAATTTGGAAAATGGAAGGACAAAGAAGTAAAACTCATGACCTTCCATCTACTCATATCCAGTAACTTGAAGAGTGAGAGATACTGTTATGGTCAGATACAGAAGGTCCCCCAAAGAGCTCAGGGTTGATATAGTTAAGTCATGAGGGTTGTAATATCATCAGTAAATAAATCCATTGTAGTGGCTTTACTGGGTGGTCACCTAGGCAGGTGGGGTGTGGCTGGAGAAGGTGGATCCCTGGGGTGTGGCTTTAGGGACTATGCTTACGTCTTTGAATCCCCTTGCTTGCTGGCTCTCTTGCTTCTGGCCTCCATGCTGTGAGAGCAGAGCTTTGCGGTGTCCCTCTCTCTACTTCCAACCGCCATGCTCTGAGCTCTAGACCCTGGCCTAACATGGACTGAACCCAGAATCTTCAAAAAAACTGTGAGCAAATAAATCTTCCTTCCTCTAAGTTGTGTGGTCAGTTGATTTGGACTATAGCAGGGACAATATTGACCAAGACAGCTATCACAATGGTGGCAGTATTTACCACCTCTCAATCTGGCGCATCTTATCACAGAGGAAGTGGGACAAAAGTAAAGTAGGAAGAGAGAGCAAACATATAATTTGGGGGCCATGAGTTATTTAGTAAATGCACACTATTCACATGGGAGAAGTATGATAGGAAGACACAAACATTTCTATTTCCATTTTTGTAAGGTGTTGGCTTTAGAGAATAAGTTTACTTGTTACAAATTGAAGTTCTCAAAGATAAATACTAAAATGTGACTTCAGATAAAAAGCCCAGGTTAGAGATATGAAAAGGCAGGGGCTTGCTTGGTCTGAGACAGGAACAATCCTAATGCCCATCAGATGGCCCATTCCACCACCTGATATTCTACAGAACATCAAATGTCAGAAAAAGCCTGGGAAACGGTCATCAATCATCCATATACTTCTGGTACACTTGAATGTTCCCTGTCTTAGAGACAAATTATCCAGATGTCAAACTAATTTTTTCAGTTTCCACTCGAAAGCATTGTGTCACCAGGTCCAGTCACCATTGAATTAATTTTATTTCTTTCCCCCCAACATTATAGGGCCCTATTTCTGAAAACACTTTGTTGTTATACAACATGGTCAGGAGAGTGAAGCTAAACTATACTCTGGTTCACTGTTAGGCCTCAGGTATATGCATCACACTGATTCTGTATCACTGTGTTTATTCATGTACCTGCTCATATCTTCTACCTTCTTTTTCACAGAAAACTCCTTGAAGAATCAAAGTGTACTTCAGCATCTTTACACCCATCACCATGTTCTTAGCATCATGCACCTGATTCACAGATGCACGCCCAGGAGCGTAATCCTTAACAGTCAGATGACCAAAATTCAAAGAGCTACTGCCAAGTTAAACTAAACTAACAAGAACCTTGTCCAATACAAATGTCCCTTTCTGGATCATATTAAAGATATTTTAGGGCTTGGGAATCTCATAGTTACCATTATAATTACTGAAAGCTACTGGAATATAGAGTAGGATAATGCTATTTATCTATTTATCTCTATAAGAAGATTGTACATTATGTCATAGCCTGTACAACATCCTTGCATGGTTATCCAAAACTCAGAAGAAATTCCAGGTACATCCCAACAAATCCTAGTGTCTGCTCCTCTCTCTGAACCTGCAGCCTCAGCTCATGATTCTTCCTCTTATTCTCTATATTTCAGTCCAATCTTTATGTTTTTCACATCCTCAGAGTTACTATAATTCCTCTTACTACAGCTCTTTGTCGTGTTCCTTTTCTGTAAGGAGCTCTCCAACCCAGTTTTTTCCTTCCCTAATCAACATATGTCTACTCCATGTTCAGATTTTTTTTTTTTTTGCGGTACTGGGGATGGAACCCAGGGGCATTCTACCTCCGAGCTACACCCCCAGCCCTATTTTTTATTCTTTATTTTGAAACAGGGTCTCGCTAAGTTGTGGAAGGTCTCACTAATTAGCTGAGGCTGGCCGCAAACCCGGATCCTCTGGTCTCCGCCTCCCAAGTACTGGGATTACAAGCATGTGCCACCACGCCCGGCTCTATGTTCAGATTTTGACTCAAAAATCACTCCCTCAAGGAAGTCTTTTGAGAAAGCTTTGACCTTCGATGATTCAAGTTCCTTAGTTTTATGTCTTCGAAACCATCAGAACATGGGTTGTAGTTTATAATTATGCAATCGTTTAGAGAGATCACTGGAATAATGTTAAATCTCCTCTGATTAGACTCTAAGCAATGTGAAAGCAGTGTGTTACCTGGTTTTCATACCATGAGACCACCAATGCCTAGCACAGTGCTTAGCAGAATGTTGTTTAATAAACATTTATGAATGAATAAATGAACATGTGATTTTCCTTCTCTCTCTCTCTCTCTCTTGCACACACACACACACACACACACACATACACACTTTTTATTTGGAATAATCATATAAGGTTAGATATGAGAAACAGTGACTCTTTTAAACAGATTTTAAATAGCAAGTGACTCTAAGGCATTATGGAAATCATTTGGAATTATTATTGTAAACACAAGCACTATATTTTATTCAGCAAATATACTGTCCCTGAGCCGGGAACAGTGGCACCTGCCTATAATCCCAGTACTTGGGAGGCTGAGACAGGAGGATTGCAGGTTCGAGGACAGCCTCAGCAATGTAGCACAGCTCTCAGTAACCTAGGGAGACCCTGTTTCAAAATAACAACATCAAAAATTTAAAAAAGGGCGGAGAGTGTAGCTTGAAGATAGAATGCCCCTTGGTGCAATCCCCTGTAAAACACACACACACACACACACACACACACACACACACACTGTCCCTGGCAATAGTTAAATCTGGTACAGGTATGGAATTTGTCAGAGATCTTTGTCTATGTGAAAATGACTTCATACTCCTGGCTGGAACATGAACTAATACTTATCAACAAGAGCATTCCCAGCGATGAGACCCCCTTCTGAATTCTAAGACTCCGGGAAAATGTCAATTACTGCTAGATGGATGGGTAGAAAAGAATACACGCTTGTCTGGACTCCTCTTGTCCTGCAAGACTTATGCTCCTGTTCCCTTTTCTGAACAATCTAGTAAAATTCAATTTGCTTTTTCAATTTGTCTCCAACCAAGCTTCCTTCTGTCAGCTATGCAGACATTTCAATGCTGGCCACGTCAAGTGGCAGGAGGAGGCCAACGAGAATGAAATTACCTGTGCATTTGCGATCCGTGTCTTCTTTTTTTGACCCACTAATCGTCAACTTGCAGTTGAAGTTTTCCTCCCAGTACTCGGCAAACCACACGTTCCTTCTGTTGTTTTCAAGAGTGCGGGATGTAAAGTAGGCGTCAAATCCTAAACAGAGGTAAATGAAAAGGTCAGTGGTTCCGGGGCACTGCTGGCGCAGCTAGAAATAAAAACACCATTGCCTTGGCTTTGTTTTAGTAGACTGAATGCTGTCCTGTGTCAATCAAAAATAAATAAGTCAAGCAATGGAAGAAGACAAAATATATATATATTTTTTTTTTTTCAGGCTAACCTATGGATAAATCTCTAGGTTCAATCTGTCAGGCAGATGTACTGCCTACAAATAACACTCACAGGGAAATCTGCAGCAGAGACCTTAAGAATGACACAGGATTACACCATGCTTTGCATTTCTAGTGAGCTAAACCAGAGCAAAGACCCCAGCATCATCATCAAGATAAGAACAACCAATATCAGCACCTACGACACACTAGACTCTGATAAACATGCGTTTGTAATTTTATTCATCCCAGCGAGCTATGTGGTCATTACTACCATGATTCCCATTTGGCACATGAGAAAACAGAGGGCTTAGAAAAAAGAACCTGTCCGGGGGTCAAAGTTTCTGCCATACTCTACATTCCTGACCATCTCAGCTGTTGACCTGTGAGTACTATTTTTAGAACTCTTTCAATTTAGGATTGTCCCGTTATATAGTTGACTTTCTAGTCAATATGGAAATAAAAGGTTGTTTCTAAGTGACATGGGATAAAATAAGCCCAACAAGAAGCTTAATGCTATTCATAAAGAATGTCCAAATGAGCAGAGATCCAAGTGGCCAGATCCCCAGGAACTCTCTCGCTACCTTTTCAAGATAATCCAACTTTAAACATCCAGATGGCACTATAAGATCTTGGGAGAATCAGAATGGAAAAAAAAAAGACTGAATTCGGGGTCACAAAGGCTCGACTTCAACCCCGGCTTCACTAATCTCACTGAGTCATAGGAACATGAACAAGTACACACTTAACGTTTTAGATCAACCTTTTGTCCATCTGTAAAATTGATGGTGACACCACATCCTTCCTCCACGGTGCCATTTGAGGCACTGGGAAGTTGTATAAAATGTACAGAGTAGAAGGTCAAGGACTGTAGAAAATAGCCTTACTTTCGTAGATTTAAATTATTCAAAGTAATTCAAACATTGAGTCCAAAAATTGCATCCATGGTTACAATCAGCAAAATAAGATATACTTATATATACTTATATACACTTTCCTGTTGAGGGTTCCATTCTTTCTAGGGAATAGTTACTACTTGATCTGTACTTCAGAAATAGAAGTGAAGACTAAAAAGTAACTTTGGAGCCAGGCCTGCCTGGTTCCAGACCTTCTGGCTTCTGCCCCCCCCCCATGCTATAAAGCAGCTGTACATTTTAGTGGGTGGCACAATCACTCGGATAGGTGACCAAGAACATGGAGCCCAGATTCACTGAGGTAGTCAGGAACCCCAGTCTTTTGGAATTTTTTCTCAAGTTCCCCAGGAGATCCCATACCCACTAAAGGTTCAAAGGACTGCTGTGGGGTTTTACTGGGATGTACCTCCCACGCTAGTTCCTCTCTCTCTTTCTCCTAGATGCCCTGTCACCAAACTACCACGCCAGTCACTGAGTCCACCGGGAAACTTGGTGGCTTCACAGGTAGAAGAACAAAACAATTACGAGGCCAGGTATTAAGGTGGGTGTATCAATCAAAATGGCGCAACGGGCTTAACAATCTGACAGTGCCAGGGCAAAGGCCAGCTTCAGGAAACAGGGATCCTCTCAGATAATTCAGAGGAAGACACAGAAGTAAAATGGATATGATTCCATTGAGTTGGTTCTTGCTGACTTACCTCTGCTTTGCTGAGTCAGATTTCTTTTAGGATCTAACAGTCTACTTATATGTCTCTTATTTTACCCAGAGCTATGGTAAAAAATAATTTTTTTTTTTTTTTTTTGCTAGTTGCCTCTACTCATTTTCATGTCCATGAGATCTTCGAGTTCCTAAAAGAGATCTTATTGTAGCCATGTGTTTACAATGCCCTGGCGTATGCGTGGCTCTCTTTGGGTTACACCCACTGCACAGCCCTTCTTTACTAACAGATAGGAGGTTCTGATATCGGGTGGTTCGAAGCTTTCCCTCTGCCTGAAGACACTAAGCCCTCACTCTTGGCCTGTCTCATTACTGTCTCTGCAGTCTGAAGACTCTTACCTTCTTTTAGGAACAGGCTACTTAATTCAAGATGTGGAGACATGGAGACAGAGCAGAGAGTCAGAGACAGATGAGGAAACTAGAATAACTCTAATAATGGAAGTGTGTGTGTGTGTGTGTGTGTGTGTGTGTGTGTGTGTGTGTGTTTCATAGTAAGCTGAGGCTTTTTCCCCTATCCCAACTAGATCTCAGAAGAAAAATGATCTGGATACATATTTCGGTACTATTAGTTAAATACCAGACTTTTAAAAATAGAACCCACAGCACAAAGACCTGGGCTTTAGTTCAAAGGAAACAGAATCAGTGATATTAAAGAAAGATGAATCTTCTCTGTGGAGCAGATGGGATTCTTAGCATGAAATGTTTCCTTTTGTTGGACAGATGAGTTCATTTCGGAAACAAATCCCCACGTTCTCCTGAAGCCAGCGTCCCATTGGGTACCTGGTGCGCAATACTGCTAAGATCGTGGAAGTCAACTTAGGACATCAGGAAAACAAGCAGGCCCTTAGCTGGCACTGCAACTACATGTATCATCTGCTTCTTTCCTCTTTTAAATAGGGTGCTGCCCTCAAACACTCCCTGAAATTTGTGGTTGAGATGAAAGAGTGTAAATCAATAGAGACATAACTCATCCCAGGTGGTACGTTTGGGAGGTGACCTTTCCAGCAGAAAGGGGACAAAAGTTCTCACCAGTGTGTGATATGAAAGGAAAGCTATCGGGATGTCAAGAGCGGGGTCAGAGGACACCCTGCCTGCTCTGCCAGGGCAGGAGGAGGCTGACAGATACTAATGGGGCTTTCTGTGGCATTAGAAAGCTACCAGCTCTGATCATAGCTTCCTCAACTGCCACCATGCACTATAGGCTAGGACCTCCTGATCAGCCAAGGGGCCAGGAGCTCCCAAGACCTCCGCGTCACGAGCCTGTAGAGGGCGAGTCTCTCGGCATTTCCTTGTCTGCTTCTAACTCAAAGAGGATGTGCTGATGATTAAGAGAGACACAGCTCATAGGTACATGTTACTGGTGGAATAAATGAATGAAGCAATGTATAAAAAGAAGAATAAAGGAAAAGGAAAAACAGAGAGAGAGAGAGAGAGAGAGAGAGAGAGAGAGAGAGAGAGAGAGGATGAATATTGATGAGAATAGAGGAGGGGAGAGGAGAGGGAAAAAATATCAATGAGACCGAGAAACAGGGGAATTCACAGTCCCTACTGCTGGGTATGTTAATCAGTAAACCATTTTTGTAAAACACATCAGTGTTACCTTTTAATATTGCTAATGTGCAGACCTTAAAGTCTCAGCCATTTTACTTACAGGTACGCTGCCAGAGAAAGATTTACACATGTACCCCAGGATATATGTGCGAGAGTGCTTCGAAACAATTAAAATCTGCAATATCCCACATGCCCACCAATTATGGAATGAACGCACCGTGGCACACCACACAGCCAAGAAAAGGGTGTTCCCAGAATCATGCGTGAATCCCACAAAGGTGAATGAGCAAACAAGAGGCAGAAGAATCTATCCAGCGTTATTCATGTTATGCAAAGTTCAAAATTAGGCAGCACTAAGCCCCATTACTTAGTGAGGAAAATAGGGGCCCACTCTAAGGCAAAGCAATGGAAGTATTATGGCTGAAATAGGGTATTCCCGAAAATACATGTATTCAAGAATATATTCCAGAAAATACATTCTTTCTGGTGGTAGAAGAGAGAAGACAAACAATGCCAGAAGGGAACAAGGGTGCTGGGACACCAGTATTGCTGCTGCTGTTTGGTCTTGGGTGATAACTTGATAATTATTTTAAAATGGTATGCATTGGTTTTATGGTCTTTTCTATTTCTAGAACTCATTATAGTAGGTTGAACTATATCCTTTTAAAATATATTTCCACGTCCTAAGCCACTGAACTTGTGTATGTGACCTCCTTTTAAAAATATCTGAAAACTGCCTATCAACAAATTACATTACAAATGTAATTACATTAAGGATCTAGAGATAGGAGGGTCCTGGGTTATTCGTGTGGGCCCTACACCCAACCGAAGTGCCCTTCTAAGAGACACAGAGAGGAGAGACATGGGGAGAAGGAAGAAGACCATATGAAAATGGAGGCAGAGATTGGATGGAGATTGCCACAAGCCATCGATTCCCCAGAGCAACCAGAAACCGGTAGAGAAAAGGGATTCTCCCGTAAAGCTTTCAGAAGAACGTGGTCCTGCCAAAATCTCGATTTGGGATTTCTGGCCTCTAGAATCATAGAAAAAAAATGGTTATTTTAAGTCACCAAACTTGTGGTCATTAGTTATGACAGTCCAAAGAAAATAATATGCCCCTAGGAAGTAAAACACCCTGCTGGAGTCGAACTTACTCGCCGCACTTTGGTTTAAATGATGAGCGTCTTTCAAAGGGGTCACAAACTGATGGCGTGTGAAATGTATTTAACCTATAGGTTTTTGTTCTTTCAAGGTTGCCCCCGAAGAGTTTCAAGACCAGTGTAAAAGTCAGTAAATTTCCCTTCTTCTCTTCCCTCCCTCCCTCCCTCCCTACCTCCCTCCTTCCCTTCCTTCCTTCCTCCCTCTCTCTCTCTCTCATTCTTTGTTTTTTCTTTTCTTGAATTCAGGTGTGTTCTACCTCTGAGCTATACCCCCCAGCCTTATTTTATTTTGAAACAGGGTCTCACTAAGTTGCTGAGGGCCTCGCTAAATCGCTGGGGCTGGCCTTGAACCTGCGAACCTCCCATCTCAGCCTCCCAAATACTGAGATTACAAGCATGCGCCACCACGCCCAGCTGGGAGATTTCACTTCAAAGTCTAGATTCTGGGGTTTATTTGTAAAGTGAGAAGATTTGGTAACACAGACCCATTCCCTTGTGGCAACAAATACTTGAGAACACACTGCCTGTCCTTGGTCCCACCATCCCTGTTACCAGCCCAGGTCTGTCTGCCCATTTGTACCATGTGTGTGCTTGTCAGGGCAGATACTGGGCTTTCTGCCACAGAGAAGTACATCTTTCTTACTTTAATACACCTCTGCTACAACTTGAGCAATATTTAAACTCCACTGAACTGAAAAATGCTATGTCAGACTCCTCAAAATATATCCTTGAATAAGCTACTAAACAGGGAAGTTGGGAAAACAGCAAGAAATAAAATCTACACAGAGAAATCATTTGTACGTATATGCTCAAATAGTACCTACCACTCAGAAGGTGTAGCAGAACAGAAGACCACAGTCAAAATGGCCTGTCCCAAGAGAGGTGGAACCTTTCCACAGAATCAGGCCAGCTTTTGTCTTTTAAGATGGATTTAGAGCTTCCCTCCTGGCAATTTCTTTCAAGTTAAGTTATAAATTATATGGGATCTGCCAGGCATGGTGGTGCACACCTGTAATCCCAGCACTTGGGAGGCTGAGACAGGAGGATTGCAGGTTTGAGGATAGCCTCAGCAACTTTGCGAGACTCTCAGGAACCTAGTGAGACCCTGTTTCAAAAACAAAAAAATAAAAAGGGCTGGAGGTATAGCTTGGAGACAGAATGTCCCTGGGTTCTGTCCCTAGTAACACACACACACACACACACACACACACACACACACACACACTACACTACACACACACTATTACATGTGATCTGAATAAAAATATCAACTTCTCCCCCCCAGAGGTAGACACGTTGCTTTTAAAATGATCTTTATGGGAAAATATATAGGAATCAGGAGAATTCTGAAAAAGAAGAGCAAGAGTGTATGAGCGTTTGGTGGTGTTGGGGAAGGAAATGAAGACAAGGAGGGTGAACCACACCGGGTACAGTGTTTTAACAACAGATTATAAATCCTCCATGATTAACGATTACAGAGGAGTAGTCCTGGCAGGAAAATGAGTAAGTCTTCAACAGAGTGCTAGCATCTAACAGGAAGTCCATAAATGGGCACAGGAAGTTAATATACTATACAATAAAGACAGCATTTCGAGTCTCTAGGAATGGAGGCCCTTTTAATAAACAGTAGCTCGTTGAGATTAAGGAAATGGTCCACTTGGATACCAGGAATTTAACATTATGTATGAGCCCACAAAATATACTGGGAAGGCCTCAGGTAGGTTGAACCATAGCAAGTGAATTTGGGGGTTCCTGTCTCTTGAGAGAACTTCAGATTGTCATAGGAAATGGGGGGCCTTGCACCTGTGCTTCCTGTGATACAGGGTTTTATCACAATACACTGTCCTTTGAGACTCTCTGCGCTTGCACAGAGCCCAGGGCGACCAGCTCCGTGGCTGCCTCCAGGGACTTGGGGTTCTAGAGGTCAGAGACTATGTCATATTCGTGTCTGCTTTCCACATCCAAGTTCCCGCAAACATTTGCTGAAGTCAACTGAAGCTAAAGACATGTAAATCAGATTGGCGAGAAGGTAATTACCGATCTAGGCTCTCAGACACATCCAGAAATTCTCTGGCTGTGTACACTGATGAGAGTGGTGGAAACCAGCCATCTTTTTTGAGAAAACAAATAAGAAATATTGCAATGGAAATTATCCCACAAAGAACAAACAATCCCAGGGGAAGTGTTTATGGCTGAGGTGGAGGGAATGATGTCTGTAATATTCTCCCACGAGATGCCTCCAAAGGGCTGTTGTGTGTTCCCTAAAGCCAGAATGCCTTCCATTTGTCAATCCTGTACACAGCCTGGAAATGAAGGGCATTTACGTAATCTGAATATACGTACACGGGAAGAAATATGGCCGTAAACGATGCATATTAAATTGATAGCAGAATGGTGAAAAGCAGACGCCAACACTAGAATTCTAGGGGCCAGTTTTTGGCTTTGACAGTTCTCGGTCTCATTCGCATGGGAATGGCCACATGGACTCCATAGGAATGTGCTCGCATACGCAGCGCTTACAACAATGCCTGACGCATGCATACTAGGGGTGGAAGTGTGATCTGAGAAGAAAACTAACACAAACGTGAGGTGAGAAAGAAAGGAAAAAACAAGAAACATTTTAGGAAACTGGAATTTAACGCTAGAGGCAACACATGAAATATTTGCGATTCTTGCTATTAAGCTCGCAGGGGGGCACAGGCTATAGGGAATGGTGAGGGGCTAGATGGGGAGAGGTTCTGGGGTCGAACCCAGGAATGCTTTATTATGGCAGTATATCCCCAGCTGCCAAGGCTGGCCTTGAACTTGAAATCCTCATGCCTCAGTCTCCTGAATAACTGGGATTACAGACATGTGCCCAGCCAAGAAAATATCACTTTAAAAAATTTTTTTTGCGGTACTGGGGATTGAAACCGGGGACATTTTACCTCTGAGGTACACCCCCAGCCCTATTTTTTATTCTTTATTTGGAAACAGGGTCGCGCTAAGTTGTGGAGGGCCTCACTAAGTTGCGGAGGGCCTCACTAAGTAGCTGAGGCTGGCCATGAACCCGGATCCTCCGGTCTCAGCCTCCCAAGTACTGGGATTACAAGCATGCACCACCACGCCCGGCTAGAAAATATCATTTTTAAGGCATACCTCAGGAATTCATGTTATGTTAAGAAAGTTAAAATACTTTTTATAATCGGACATATGCTTATAATATTTATCAAATATTAATATATTATTACTGGTATTTAATAACAAGAGATGATATTTATCTATTTACTTTTTTATTTTTTGAGGTACTGGGGATTGGAGCCAGGGGCATTCTGCCTCTGAGCTACATACACCTTCAGCCCTTTTTATTTTTATTTTGAAACAGGGCCTCACTAAGTTGCTGAGGTTGGCCGTGAACCTGCGATCCTTCTGTCTCAGCCTCCCAAGTACTGGGATTACAGGCATGTACCACCATGCCTGGCTTTATCTAGTTACTTTTAAATTTATTTTTAATTGATACATAATAACTATACATGTGGGAAATCATGTGATGTTTCAACACATGCATGCCTAGTATTATGGTTAAATCTATCACCTCATTTATCATGTCATTATGGTGAAAATACTCAAAATCCTTTCTTCTAGCTTTTTGAAATGCATTTTTTTTTGCAGTACAGGGGATTGAACCCAGGGGCATTCTACCTCTGAGCTACACCCCCAGTCCTATTTTTTATTCTTTATTTTGAAACAGGGTCTCATTTAGTTGCAGAGGGCCTCACTAAGTAGCTGAGGCTGGCTGTGAACACGGATCCTCCGGTCTCAGCCTCCCAAGTACTGGGATTACAAATATGCGCCACCACACTTGCTGAAATATACATTATTGTTATCTATAGCCACCCTACTGTGCAATAGCTCATCAGAACTTCTTCCTCCTATCCAACTAGAATTTAGTTCCCATGGATGAACCTTTCCCTCCTCCTCCCTGCCTGCTGGTCTCCCCAGCCTCTGGGAACCATCATTCTACTTTCAACTGGAATGAGATCAACTATTTTAGATTCGACATATGATGGAGATCATGTGGTACTTGTCATTCCTGGCCTGGTTTATTTCACTTAGCATAATGATCTCCAGTTCCATGTTGCTGCAAATGACAGGATTTCATTGTTACTCTTAGTTCATCCATGTATTCTAATTATTTAGAAAACATAGACACACACACACACACACACATAGTCATATATGTACAAACATATACACATACACACATACGTATAAACCTGTATATACATACAGGTATATATACATACATTGTGTTTGGTTGTGTGTATACACAATGTATGTATATACAGGTTTGTGTGTGTGTGTGTGTTTGTGTCTGCTTATTGCACATAGTATTCAGGGTCTTGCAAGTAACAAAATTTTGTAGAAGAGCACTTATCCTCCAAGATGAATAAATTCCTGTTTCCATGCCATGCAGGACTAATTTTCACAAATACGATCTATCATTACAACTTTCTCTGTAGTAGGTATAGTTTAGATACGCATGTAATGACTCCCTACATCTATGACCATAGAAGACATTAAGAATCGATCATAAAACTCAGTCCAAACAATGGTGCTCTCTTGTACGTTGCAGCTTAGGGCTTTAGGAGGCTAATACTGATAAGACTTTAAGGTAAGCCTGAAGTATCATCCTTGATATAAATAAATATTTTCAAGAAGTTATTCTTAAAATTGACGACATATCAAGTTCAAGACTTAGATATGAATATAAATAATGATGCCACATACGCTCCTCAATGGGTGTCTAGGCTCTGTGTGGATTTGTATATACTGGACACAAACACATTATTCTCTGCTCCTGTAGAACTGTCAGTCCAGTAACATATCTTGGAAAATACTGAGAAAAAACATAAGGTGCTTTTACTTAATAGAATCTGTTCAGAATCTTCATGAAAGAAATGTGGTAAGTGGTAGAGACTGTCTCTATAGAAAACCAAGAATAATTATGTGTGTTGCAAATGTTGTTTACTGAAAAGTCAATGTCTTTGGCTTAAATCTTATTTACATTATAAAGATATTTTCCTACCCACAGGATTCAAAAGAGTTCTGGATTTTTAATCCTAATTTCCTAGTGGGCCACCAAGAGGATTCCTGATGGGCGAGGAGGACAAGGGTTGATAAAGGTCCTATGGGGAACATATCTCTTATCTTACACTAAAGACTTCAGAATGTCTGTCCTGGCACTGCATTGAAAAATTTACCTTAAAATAAAGAGATTCCAGGCCGGGCGTGGTGGCGCACGCTTGTAATCCCAGTACTTTGGGAGGCGGAGACCGGAGGATCCGGGTTCGCCGCCAGCCTCAGCTCTCTCTCTCTCTCTCTCTCTCTCCCTGTCTCTCTCTCTCTCTCTCTACCTAGTGAGGCCCTCCACAACTTCATGAGACCCGGTTTCAAAATAAAGTATAAAAAAATAGGGCCGGGGGTGTTGCGTGGAGGTAGAACGCCCCTGGGTTCAATCCTCGGTACTGCAAAAATAAATAAACAAACAAACAAATAAATAAATAAATAAATAGATTCCAGAATAGATTATTTCTAATTCCTCTTTATAAAACCAGCCCTTAAAGAATCAGTCATCAGCCGGGCGTGGTGGCGCACGCTTGCAATCCCAGTACTTTGGGAGGCGGAGACTGGAGGATCCAGGTTCGCGGCCAGCCTCAGCTCTCTTTCTCTCTCTCTCTCTCTCTCTCTCTCTCTCTCTTTCTCTCTCTCTCTCTACTTAGTGAGGCCCTCCGCAACTTCGTGAGACCTGGTTTCAAAATAAAGTATAAAAAAATAGGGCCGGGGGTGTGGTGTGGAGGTAGAACGCCCCTGGGTTCAATCCCCGGTACCGCAAAAAAAAAAAAAAAAAGAATCAGTCATCTACCAGAGTTCCTCTTTGTGCCCTGAACTCTAAGACCTCCATATTAGCTTCTATTACTGCTCGACATCAAGGAAGAAATCTGATAGTCCATTTCCAGACAGGCTTTTGGCCCAATTAACTAGCTGGAAAAGCTCATAAGCCACCAGAAACAGTCACCAAGAATCTGCCAGGGAATGTCTCAAAAGAGATTTGCCTTCCATAAAAGATGGCCTTTAGATAATAAGAAGAGTGTTTGCCAAGACCCGATGCCCACAAATGCAGTTGCAAAGAATGAACTATAACCGCTACAAATACTGATTATATAGAGGCCCTCTTTCCAGGAACTCATTCCTTGACCTAAACGATGTATTTGCAGAATACCTATGTTGAGAACAGTGGCTACACGCTGGAATAATGTATGGAGTACATTTAAAAAAATATAGTAGGGGGTGATGGCATGCCTATAATCCCAGCACTTGGGAGGCTGAGACAGGAGGATCTCAAGTTCAAGCCCAGCCTCAGCAGCTTAGTGAGATTCTCAGCAACCTAGTTGAGACCCTGTTTCAAAACAAAAAAAATAGTGATAAAAAAAGAGCTGGGGGTATAGCTCAGAGGTAGAATGCCTCTGGATTCAATCCCCAGTTTAATGGGGGAAAAAATTACCTATGTCAGAACTCCAAGTCAGATGAATTAAATCAGAGCTTCTGCTGGTAGGCCTAAACGTCAGCATTTTAGCAACTCAGGTGATTCAAAGGAGGAATTAGGGTTGACTGTGATGGACTGGTGCCCTGTTTGCTGTTTGCTGAAGTCCCTTGCGTGAAAGACTCTGGGTCCAAAATTATTATTTTAATAATAGTGTCAGCCCAAGGAGGAGGAGCCAGGAAATTCTCCTCACCTCCTGCGGCCAGCATCCTTCTTTATTAAGGGTTTAAACAAAGCAAACAGCAAGGGGGTCATGGGTTAAGTTTAGGGTTACAGGCTAAGTTTTAGGAAAAGGCAGTCACGAGCTAGGTTTAGCGTGTGGCAGTCATGAGTTAAGTCTAGGGAGGGGCAGGGTAAACACTTCAGGGAGAAAAGAAGGTCATCGAAGTCCACCTTTTGGTCCCATCTGGTCCAAGGAAGCTGACAATTTCCACTCAGCATGTACTGTGTACCTAGCTGAGCCAGTCCGAAATGGTGACCTTATTGTGTGGGCTAAGATGGCCTCCTAACAGTTGACAACATGCACTGTAGAATATTGTGTAATTTGATCACTCATATATACATTTTACACACAGCTATCCAAGGTCTACCATAAATATAGAGGATGCCTCCCTTGAACATAGGATCCTTTTTCATTTATATCACAAATACTCAGATAATAAATATGGCATGCTCAAATATCTGCCGAAACATCAAAGAAAGATTGAAGTTATGTTTACCATGGTGGATCATGCCATTCTTTGAAAATTGTTATTCATCATATGAAAGCCCTCCAAAATTTTAATTAGTAATACTCTGCTATATACAAAACATATACATATGTTTATTCAAGCTTGATGTCATCCTAATGAACCTAGGGTCAAATTCATGTTTTCATAGTAGATTGTATGAATGTTTGTAATGTGTAATTTTTTTGGGTGCAGAAATGCTTATGAAGGCTTTTTTAAGGAATTGTATTAAATTATCATGATTGCATTCATGGTAATTATAATTTTCCAACAACCATAATCTTACAAAATAACACATTTTACACAGAGAAATTATTGATAAATTTGGCAAATGGAACCTACCCATTCTTCCAAGGCAACGAAAGAATGAAAGCCAGACAGACCTGTCAGAGAATTATTCTGCACTATGGAAGCTTCACGTTTTATTTTAATAACCGTACAAGAACCATGTTGCCTGGTTACCATCTTCGTTTTGTCCTCTGATCTAAAATTGTCTCAGCAGCCAGAAGTTTTCTGAGAACTCAAAATCTAAACTTACATAACCAAACATCTAGAACAACCCAAAAAGAATTTAACCAAAATGATACTTCATTTTCTCCTTAATCGCAGATTCAGCCATTGCCTAAAGACAGAGAGGGAAAAGAAAACCCTGACATTTTGAAAGAAGGAATTTTTTATATGCATGCATTTCTATAAGGGGGAAAATTTGTGAAGAAAAAGACAACCTCAAAAAACAATACTAGTGTCCCAAATGTGCGACCTTTTAGTATATGGATTTCCATGGAAATAGATACCAAAAGAAGAAAAGTTTCAGGACATTAAGCAAAGCTTCCACTGATACTTAAAACATTTAAAATTTCACAACAAAGGTCACTTTCGCATAGGGGTATTTGGGGGGGATAATATTTTTAGGTTTGAGCAGAAGTGTCTAACATTCTGGCTTTTTAATCACTAGTCCAGCAACTCTTAAAACCTGCTATTTGGACATATGCTATTTCCAAGGGTACTCGAAGCATACTGATGAAGATATATTTTCAGAAATGTTAAAACAAGCTGCAAGTGGATATTCCATGTAACTAAAAGGCTGCACATAAAGATGAAGTTTCAGAAAAAAATTCCGATCATTTCATTCTCCGCCATTAGAGTTACCAGATGTTTCTGAGATGGAGACATTGCATCTCAATCCTACCAAAGGAAAGGTTAATATTCCTGACCTCTTAACTCTTCCACTTTTATACAACGACATCCTGTTTTCTAGGAACTCACTCGCTCATTCATAAGGCTGTAATAGACCTGATTGGCTGGGTCAGGGGTCACTACCTCACCCCATCTGAGCCAATCAAATACCTCTCCATGGTAACCCGAAATTGGAAATAACGGAATTCAAGTCAACCAGAACTGCTCGCTCAAATAGATGTAAAAACTCGGGAGTTGCTGACAGCAGCTGTGTGGATTGAAAAGAAGAAAAAGTCAGTTTGCTTCAGGAAAGAGGAATGAGTCAATTAATGGCTCAAAGAGAAGAGGCATGGAGAAAAAGAAAAAAGGATCTTGCATGTTCTACAGTGCTCAAGTACCTGTTTCTCAGGCCCTTGCATCCTTTACCTTGGAGTTCTATAAGACATCCATCTCCACTTACAATAAATCAACGCCCTCCTTTTTTGCCTTAGGCGAATCCTAGTGGGTGTCTACTAGTGACAACTGGGAAGGCGGTAACTGATGCTGATGTGGCCACGGGGGAGATATGGATCCTACGCTCAAGGAGACTACCAAGAATTGGGGATACACACGTGTAATTTTAACAGAAGGGAGGGAAATTCTGAAGTTGTAGAGAGGAGATGGTAGAAGTTCACAGGAAGAGACCAACATTCCTAAGTCTGGACCATGTGGGTCAAAACATGTTTTTTGCAGCAGTGACCTTCAATGGTATTTGAAAATGTCTTAGAATGATGACCCATTCTTGACTTTCTCTTTCATTATTTTCCTAGAGGCTTGGGGTTGCAGGAGAGTAAATTCCACCTCCTGCCACTTGGTTCAGACACAGCAATCTTTGTTTTTCTCTCAGTGTGGAATGCTGTTGCTTGAGAGTGTGTTACACTGTGACTGTGGGCAGTGGGATGGACGTGGTGTTCAGATCATGCAGGGACATGACAAATATGGTCTTCCTTTGGACATGATGTTTCCAACAACAAAATATGGTCAGCACTACTTGTGCTTGTAGACCTCCTGACAACTCTGTGTTCCTCTAAGGGGTGGGCAGCACTGAGTGTCACATCAGAGTTTTGTGACAGGTCCCTGCACCTGCTACCTGGTCAGTCCATTATCCAAAGGAAATGCAGCCCCATTGAGTCTGCAGGGATTGCTTCTTTGTTACACAAATTTCAAGTATGTCTTGGATGTAATCAGAAAATGGCATGATAGAGCAATTAATTACAACAGAAATTAATTAAATCAAGAGGCATTATGGTAGAGAGAGTCTGGAAGTGTACAATACACAATATGTGCCCGAGGCTCTTTCAGTACTTGGTGAAAGATAAAAAACAAAACAAAACACCAACACTAACAATAATTCTGAAAAAGGTTTACTGACAACTTTTAAAATAATTATACTCGGTTAAAATTGTTAAATGCATTATTTCAATTCTTGAGAATGGCCTATGAATTAGTCATGATTACTAGCCTTATTTGGTCAATGAGAAACCTGAAACATACCCAAGGTAAATAAA
>PVJS01004337.1:37855-69777 GCA_004027185.1 Glis glis
GGTACCGGGGATTGAACCCAGGGGCATTCTACCTCTGAGCTACATCTCCAGCCCTATTTCTCTTCTTTATTTTGAAACAGGGTCTCACTAAGCTGTGGAGGGCCTCACTAAGTAGCTGAGGCTGGCCGCGAACCTGCGATCCTCCTGTCTCAGCCTTCCAAGTACTGGGATTACAAGCGTGTGCCACCACGCTTGGTTTCAAAGGGTAAGTTTTTAGGCACAATGCAAGAAGAAATAACAGATCATGCAAGGCCATGCAAAAATTTCAGAGGTGGTCTACAATGTGATGGGATTTCAGGAGATAGGGAATGCCAGGCTGGATTGACAGGCATTTATGACACGGGGGAGCTGTGACCTGACGTAGCCTTGAAAACAGAATTCATCAACACAGGAAGCACTGGAGGGAGTGGAGGAAGACAGCATGCAGACAGGATAAGAGAGCTGCAGCACAGGTGTTCCTGGGTGATGTGTAGGTCAAGGTGACTTCAATGGATGTCTGATGCAAAGGACAACCTTCTGTGAAGCAGAACGCCCAGGCTCTCGAGTATAAAGGCTTTGGATATTATTAAGACTGGATACCACCATAACAACAACACTTGAGGAAGAATGTACTAGCAAGGAGTAGGAGGAAAGTTCCCATTCATTGAGTGACATCTCAGAATCCTTCCAATACCCTGAAAGGTAGAAACTAGCAAGCCTGGACTTAGATGAATGATCGAAGGTCCTAAGGTGAAGGATGCCTCTCTCAAGCTTACCAGACAGAAAATATGGACAAACTATTGTAGTCCTGGACTGTTTACTTCAAAGCCCATACTCTTAACAATTCCATATGAGAAACACTAGAAGCAAAGAGTTATTGCAACACTATAATAAAAGCAATAACAGCTAACGTTCGCTGAGCCTTTACTATGTCTAGGTTCAGAGTGATCTGTGTGCAACCGGTGATTTAAACCTTCTGACGGTCTTGAGCTAGATACTGCATTCTCTCCGTTTTATAGATGGGAAAACAAGGCACAAATGGGTGGGACCATTTGCCCAAGACCGGAGCAGATGAGAATCCATTCAGATCTCTGGCTCCAGAGCCCACGCTCATGGTTCTAACGAGCCTCTCAATGACAGCAATAGATGAGCAAGAAGTAATAAGCCAATGGCTAGAGTCTAGGAGAAACTTTTACAAGGACAGACTGAAAACAGGGACCTCAGAGGAGGAATGAACAATGAGAAATGGCCATTTGGGGGAAAAGGAAACATTTGGGGGAAAATGTACAGGGTGGATTTAAGAAAAGGTTGAAACATTTTTTTCTTGCTGTTTTTCTTTTCTCTCTTTTGCTTTTTGAAGAGGAAGATGGTGCGATTTCCAAATCATTGGTCTTGCGGTGATGGTTGAACCATGAAGGAAAACGCTCTGTAGTGTAAAAAGTTGTAGATTCAGCCGGGCGTGGTGGCGCATGTTTGTAATCCCAGTACTTGGGAGGCTGAGACAGGAGGATCCAGGTTTGTGGCCAGCCTCAGCTACTTAGTGAGGCCCTCCGCAACTTAGTGAGACCCTGTTTCAAAATAAAGAATAAATAATAGGACTGGGGGTGTAGCTCAGAGGTAGAATGCCCCTGGCTTCAATCCCCAGTACCGCAAAAAAAAAAAAAAAAGTTGTAGATTCAGAAGCCGAGCAAATAATCCCTGTGACTCTTGGAGTTGAAACCTTCAAGGGAAAAGAAATCTAGAGAAAGAAGAACAGTGAATGAAGGGATGAGCTATGAAAAATGCCTGTATTTAAGGGTGTTAAAGAGAAACAAAGGAGCCGTCAATGGAGATAGAGGGAGAATTGTCAGAGAAGCTGTGACAACATAGGATATAGGACTGCAGAATCTCAAGGTGTAGAATCACCCCGCGTCAGCTTCATGGGCATGTGAACACTCACACAGGGTCCCGAGTTCAGAAACACCCTGCACTAAGGTTTCCTGTTCGTGTGCCATCTTGAACAGCAAAGGTCCTCACATTTTTCTTCTGCATCAGTCCCCCCATACAACATCTATATATGTTGAATGTGTATAAGTGTGTGTGTGTATATATATATATAAGTGTATATGTGTATATATATGTATATGTACATGTATATACATATATACACGTGTATGTATATGTATATGTGAATGTATATACATGCATCTATGTATATACATCTATGTATACACACACAAACACACACATATATATATATATACATACACACACACACGGGGAGGGGAGAGAGAGAGAGAGAGGATGCACGTGCCAGTTCTGGCAAGATCTCAGCAGTCCCCCTTTTCCCCACTCAATGCTAAGATTCCTTTCAAAATTTTCCCAACCACAGGCTATCACATTTCTCCATGAAAGCCAGGTGTGGTGGCACACGCTTATAATCTCAGTCTTTGGGAGGCTGAGACAAGAGGATCGCAGTTTGGCGGCCAGCCTCAGCAACTTGTAAGGCCCCCTGCAACTTAGTGAGACCCTGTTTCAAAATAAAAAACAAAAGAGGGCTGGGGGTATAGATCAGAGGTAGAATGACCCTGGATTCAATCCCCAGTGCCAAAAAAATTTAAAAAATAAATTTCTCCAGATATATATCTAGTCACAAGGAATTTGCCGCATCTTAGGGGTGGCCCATTGTATTCTTAGACAGATACAAACTTTGGGAAGGGCTAAAGTAAGCTAAATGTGTTTCTCCCTAATTTCTATGCATTTGCCCCGGTTCCATTCCTAACTGTACCTGACGTGTTCATGTAACTTTCAGGATTCGCCTGATTTCACAATTTCATTCTACTGGCCTCATAAACTGTTCACTCCCAGTTGTCAAGAGTATGATTAACAAATAGCAGGCACTCAGGAAATACTGATGACCGGAAGTGATAGAACCTAGGCAGTGTCTCAGCTTCAGAAAACATATTAAAATATATTAGTGGGCCAAGCCTAATTTAAGAATTCTGAATATGTGGTCACTTTAAAGTCATTCCCACATGGTAACGCTGGGGGACTTTAGAGGGCAGTCACTGTGTCCACACTGAATCTTCTCATCTACTTCAATTTCCCTAAAATTATGAGGTTGGGGAGGGGGGTGTCTCCTTGTCACTGTGGTCAGTTACAACTTTGGGGTGACCCGGATGGCGGGGGGTTCCTTTAAAGGAGGGTTTCTCAACCTCTGCACTATTCACATTGTGACCAGCTCACTCTGTGTGGCCGTCCTGTGCATTACAGGACGATGGTGATAACCACCTGGACTCTCTCCAACTGATGCCACTAGTACCACTGCCACACTCCAAGCTGTGGCAGTCAAGAACGTCTCCGAGGCTGGGCGTGGTGGCGCACGCCTGTAATCCCAGTACTTGGGAGGCTGAGACAGGAGGATGGCAGGTTTGAAGCCAGCCTCAGCAACTTAATGAGACCCTGTTTCAAAATGAAAAATAAAAAATAGGGCTGGGGGAGGGTACCTTGAAGATAGAATGCCCCTGAGTTCAACCCCCAGCCCTACAAACATAGATAAATAAATAAATAAATAAATAAATAAATGAACAAATACCTCCAATGGCTGGGGATGTAGCTCAGTGGTAGAGAGCACTTGCCTAGCATGAGCAAGGCCCGGAATTGAGACATAGATAGCTAGATAATGAGAATTTAAATGAATATCTCCCAACGTGTCAATGGAGGGGCAAAACCACCGTTCAGTAAGAACCACCTATTTAAAAGATAGCAACTCTCCATGATGGCTTTATGTGGATGAGTGCTATTTGTCTTCCTAAATCATAACATTTGGTCATGTTTAAAAATGAATGTAAAAATTACTGTGTATGGTATAAGACAGTGTTCCTTAGTTGCATATGAACATGCAGAAATCTGGAATGAGAATCCCCAGAGTATCAATATGATAAACTTTCCTGGGGGGGTTTAGTTTCCTCTTTCTATCTCTTTTTAAATTTATTTAGTTACTTATCCAACTTTCCATTGTTAGCAATTAAAACAAATACCTTTTATAATCAGAAAAAAAATGGTGCTATCATTGTAAAATCAAATAATGAGTGTGCGGAGGAAAGGCCATGGAGCCTGTGGGTGCTGACCTGCTCAGGGAAGACATGTAAGGCGAGCTCCTGGGACAGTGTTCTTTCCCACTGTTCCTCAAAAACCCATATCCTGGGGTTTATAGGAATAATATAAGATTCCAGGAAGTTGTACTTCATGACACAAAATTATTGTATGCACACAAGGGACAAACAGACAGGTACGATAAGCTAGAAGTAGGGCTTTAGAATGGAGTAGCCAAGATAAAGCCTAGGTTCTTTATTCACCAAAGAGGGATAATCATCATGACTGACTCAGAGGCTGCTTTTTTTTTTGCGGTACCGGGGATTGAACCCAGGGGTGTTCTACCTCCACACTACACCCCCGGCCCTAGTTTTTATACTTTATTTTGAAACCGGATCTCACGAAGTTGTGGAGGGCCTCACTAAGTAGAGAGAGAGAGACAGGGAGAGAGAGAGAGAGAGAGAGCGCTGAGGCTGGCCACGAACCCGGATCCTCCGGTCTCCACCTCCCAAAGTACTGGGATTACAAGCGTGCGCCACCATGCCTGGCTACAGGCTGCTTTTGAGAATTGAAATAATGCATTTAACATTTTTCAATGAGTATAATCATTTAAAAATTTTTAGTAAACCTTGTTCAGAATTACTGTCATTGTTGATATATATATGTATATACATATACATATACATACACATATACATATACTGGGGATTGAAACCAGGGCATCCTGCCTCTGAGCCATGCCCCCAGCCCTATTTTATTTTTTATTTTGAAACTGGCTCTCACTAAGTTGCTGAGGGTCTTGCTAAGTTACTGAGACTGGCCTTAAACCTGCAATCCTCCTGTGTCAGACTCACAAGTATTGTGATTACAGCCGTGCGCCGCCACACCCAGCTTGTAAAATATATTTAAAGAATGAATTTAGCCAGGTGTGGTGGGACACACCTGTAATCTCAGAAAAGGTCTGTAATCTCACATCTGGGAGGCTGACACAGGAGAAATGTACATTCAAGGCCAGAGTATAGTAATTTAGTGAGCCCCTGTTTCAAAATAAAAAATAAAATAGGGCTGGGGGTATAGCTCGGAGGTAGAACGCCCCTGGGTTCTATTCCCCAGTACCACACAAAAAATTAATTTACACCATTTATTTTAACCTTTTTAAAATGTAGCTAGTAAAATAATATTAAATTACATCTATATTTGCCTTATATTTCTCCTGGATAGCATTGACACCAACTTTAATAAAATCAAATATCCCAAAAAGTTTATAGATTTTTTTCAGTGATCCAGGTATTTATTTTGTGCTATTCCACAAATGGATATAAATTCTTTGACCTTTAGCATTACAAAATTTTCATTTTTACATCTAGAGTAGGGCCTAGGTGGCTTCTTTATTCTTAGTCAGAATTATTAATATACTTAGATACAAAAGTAAACTTCACAAAGCTAAAGAGAGTAGAGAAATTATACTCCCACTTAGGTAAACATCAAGGTTAATTAAAATAAACCTTCAGGCAGATTTCATCTATCCCAGTGAGGTATGGCTATACTTATGCATATTTCATTGGGTTAATATCTGCATGACTTAAATGTAGATGTTTCTGTTTTTATATCCTTGTCTTTCAATGTAGTGGGGAAAGGGAAAGATTAGTGTAAGGGGTCTTTGGGGGAATCAAAGATATTTCATAATAAACTGCTTCTTGATGTTATACCTCAAAATTATCTACTTTAGTTTGTCTTCTGACCATTTCATTTAATAGATAAATATGACTGCAATAATTTAATGGGGAAGTATGTGTATAAGCAGTAATTGAATGTGTCCCTTTTTGTATAGTTAGACACATGCATTACTATCTTCTAATAAGATGGGAATGGTCTAAAGGTTCATTCTCTTTTTTATCTATTTAGATGACAAAGTTCATAGCTTCCACTCCTCCATAAACCTTCACATTCATCTCCACTTTCACTACGTCCTTTTACCTACCAGAGTTCTACAGTGAACTAAAGAGGCAGGTAGAGGATGGAACACAACCATCTAGTTCCACATCTTGTGCACCTCTTAGGCGTCAGGAACTGTACCAGCAGTTGTAAGCATCCAGCTTTTAATAAATCTAAGTGGATCATTTTAAACCACTTCCCATGGAAACCCATGGGGGAGATAGAACATTTCTTTCAGGGCCAATTCCTTGGTATCCCGTACCTTCCCTTTGGAATTTGACATGGTGGGTAGGGGGTGGATGACTTTGGATATGGGTTGTACAGATTGATATTCAAGACCACTCTTAAGTAGCACAGGAAAAAATTAATGCAAAAACATCACCCGCATGGCAGGTTAAAAATCCCAGCCATGTTCCTTTCCTTGAAATTGCAGTCATAGTAATAGCAGGGTGTCCAGTGTATTGATGTAGAATAGGTATGAAGTAAAATGTAAACAGCTCCTACAATGTAAACAAATGTTTTAGCTGAGTGAACTGAGAGTGTGCATTGGAGTTTGGTTAATAATAAAATCTTGCCATCTTCAAAGTCTGCTTCTTTTTTTTAAGTTTAAATTTTATTTGTAAACTGCATACCCCCATTTCACAGCATATGATGATAGAATCTCTGAGAAAAGAGATGGCATGTTTAAAATTTTAACAAGAGAAATTTTTATGTGTATCTTTATCAAAGAAGAGAATGTGAAGGGATAAAAACATTTGAAATTATCATCTGTGAGTAAGCATGTGATGAAGGCTTGTTTTCAATACAACTAGGAAATAATTTGAGATTGTTAATATAGCTATGAATACCTAATACACCAATAAAGTCTTAAAAATAAAGGGATACTTTAGAAATTAATAAAAATAGTACAAAGCTATATAAGTAAGTGGGAAGTCCCATCCAACTTTCAGTAAGTGCCATTTTAGGATACTCATTTCTAAACAAATTAATCACTGTATATAAATACACTCTCAGACTAACCTCCTTTTATGTTTTCATCTCTACTTTTGCTTTTTGTTTTGTCTCTTTACATCATCACACTTTTACTGGGTACCATAACTGTCCTAGTCATTGTGAGGAGTGAGCTCAAACTTTATTGAACAAAATAGGGAAATTCTGTCCTGCTGAGTTGACATGCTCCTTAATGAGTCAGAAAAGGGTTTTGTTGTTGGTTTGATGACTGGAGAATTCCCAGCAAAGTTCAAAAATAAGGCTACACCATCACAGCCCTATTCTGCACCACCCTGGAGGGCTTCCCCACTAAAACAAAAGAAAAAGTAGCAAGAGGCATACAGACTAGGAAGTAAGAGACAAAATCTTCTTGTTTTGTATCCAATAGGCCTGTATAAACAGAAAATTCGTGACAATCTAGCGGCACTAAGAGCTCATAACATTAAATGTTAAAAATCAACAAGTTGGCACAGAAACCAACAACTTTCATTCACATCAGTAAGAACACTACAGAAATCCTCCTAAAGATTCAAAATGCAATAGTACCAAAACAAAACAAAACCCATAAATTAACCAGAACAAAAGAAAAAAAAGGGAACTTTTTTTTTGTGCTGGGGATTGAACCCAGGGGCATTCTACCCCAGAGCTATACCCCCTGCCCTATGTTATTTTTTATTTGGAAAGAGGGTCTCACTAAGTTTATATGAGCCTCACTGAGTTGCCGAGGCTGGCTTTGAACCTGCGATCCTCCTGTGTCAGCCTCCCAAGTACTGGGATTACAGGCGTGTGCCCCTGCACCCAGCTGTGTGCATGGATCTCACTGTCAACATGATTTACATTATGATGTGAGACTATAATGCACCAATAAAAGCATATTAAAATAAAGAGAGAGAGAAAGATGGGGGAAAGGATCATTATGGAGAAGTTCATAAGCATTATTTAAGAATGGCTCCTGGTTTTCACATTTATCTGGTAAAAGTTTTGACAGAGACTCTAACTCATTTTGAATTATAGACTAAAAGAAACACAATTTTGTTAGAACCTATGTATCATCTTCCTAGAAATAAATGCACATGCATAAAACACTGAGTGTTTGCCGGAATCACGAAGACACTTATTCTGAAATGAATAACCTCATGTGTCCCTCCAATTCTAAAATGATTGCATTTATTCCATTATCATTGCTTTAATGTAATATTAGTAGAACATAGGAAAAATGACAAGAGTTGTGGATATTTAAATAATGAGATCCCATTACTTTCCAGGCACTATGCTAAGCAGAGGTCTACAATATCACAGTTACCCCACACAACACACCAATATTGTAGTCACTATCATCATTGTTGCTTTGAAGATGAAGAAATGGAGGCGCGAGGAGGGCATTTAATCCCATACTTCACTGTGGTCAGACTCCTCGGAGATGAATCTCCTCAGAGAACCAACTGATGCACTTTTTTCCCTAGAGAATTTATCTCTCAGTTTAAATTTAGGATTGTTTGATGAATATTTGCCCTCCTCAATGAGTCATAAACTCCAAAAACAGACTTTAATGAGTTTCCTTCACCGATGTAACCCCGCTGTTTGCACCTGATGCAGGACTTGGTTATCACTCAATAAATATTGGCAGAATAATTTCAGGAATAGGCGAAAGAACTAATGAATTATGGATGAACCTACGCAAAACTGCATAGCTTTTAAATAGGAAAGCCCAGACACCTGTGCAGACCCGCCTGGCCTCAGAGCCCTATGCACTGTAAACGAAGTGATAAAACAAACAAGAAATGAGAAATACAATATTTTAAAATTAATAACATTGAGCATCAAAAAGAAATACATTACATAAAAGAATGGAGTCAGGGAAGTAGATAGATGGAGCACAGAAATCTATGTAGGGAGAAAATAAAATTGGTTCTGAGTCTTGCACTGGCCCAAGTTAACAGAGAAAAATGACAAATTACTTCTGCTTTTAAATCTGACTTTCTCCATCACATAACACCTTTCCTACTCTTCCAATCCTCCATTTGTGCTCACCTTGTCTTACGACTTCTAAGCATACAGCCTTTCTTAAGAGAGATTTTTCAAAGAGACTTGGATGTTACGATGGGAAAAAAAAATACCAGTTTCCCTGGGGTTATAGACTTGGAAAGAATAATGTATACCGAAAGAAGAGAAACGCATCTAGCTGAGTGTTTCCAAAGGGGTGCAGGAATTCGCCCCCTCACCCCCGCCAGGCTGAACCTTCATAAGCCAGAGCAGTGCAGAAAACACATACCAGAGGCTGTGCTCAACATTGGTACCTTACATAAATTACTGGGCTCAAACTTGAGTAAACCTTGGAAGACCACATTTCACCACCTGGGTAGTTTAGAGGGCTACCTCCTCTTTTCCCAAGTTGGGGCAGCATCTCAAAGCCAAAGAGCTCATGCATCGACTTACAAGGTAGTTGCATAGAAATCAACATAATGATGTACTCATTCAATCTCTGTCAGGGGATTCAATATCTCAACTCTAATACCCATCTGATACCAACAAATCTTCTGAACAGAAAATAATACATTCTGAACTGAATTCAAGGTACAGGGTACAAATTATACCCCCGCCCCCGCCATGAACCTCTGAGCCTTGATAACACAGATACTCCAAAGCTGAATGTTGACACTGCTTAAGGTCATTGCAAACAAGGTGGGGAACATATTCAAAAATTCTCCGGAAAAAAAATTCTGTCTACTGAAATGTTACAAACATGTATTCATTTTCCAGAGGTGAATATGGACCTCCTGCTTCGCAAGCCACACCAGTCTTCTTTGTTTCTCTGGTGGCTTCTGTTAGTTTTGCAGTATCATTTAGAGCTACAGCACAACAACAGCAACAAAAACAGCAACAACAAAATAGGTACAGGCTGTCTTTGTACAGGGTTGTCTGTCCATGGAAAAGAAATAAAAGTAGGGAGGTCTGCAGCATTGGAGACCCAGGGAGATGATGGAGAGGAAGGCAGCCAAGTTTGAGGTTGTACTTGGGAAGCAAGTAAGGGAAGAAAATCTGCTCCAGGGAATCCAGCTCCTGCTGCAACTAAAAATACAAAATGCAAAAAGCAGACAGCTGGGAGGTGTCAAATAAGGATTTAGGGCAAGCTCGGGTTCCTAGATACAGAAGGAACATATGTAAAATACGTTCCCCAAAGAGGTTTGCTTTAAATATAAGATCTCCACCAAGGGTATTATTATCATTCCCTGAAAATTAACATTCTTGCATTCTTTATAGATTTATAGAACATTTGGTCATTTTCACACCAAAAAAGGCAGATAAAAACATGAAATGGTAATCCCCCTGATTTTTAACAAATTTGAAAAGTGTTTCCTAATAAAGATGTAAGAAAGTAGATGGTGGTATTAGCAGCCTAGAGTTCTGGATATTGAGTTTGTTAGTCCCTAGGGGAGTCCTCATCTGGCAGCTCTGATGTTGAGAGGTCGCTGTGATGTCGCAAGTAAAATGCCACAAGATCTCTGGCAGGTAATATGAGTTCACTACAAACAACCGACTTTACAAAGATATGTTTCAGCCAGTGAGGGCAATTCGATAATGGATTTGAGAGAATCTGATAGATGTGATAATGGCATTATAGTGACATACAAGAACATTTCTAATTCACGGAGAAGTTGAAATGTTTGGGGAAGGAAATGTGTGATGGCTGGGAATTCCTTTGAAATGCTCAAGTAAGGTATAAGAAAGGCTGGTAAGTCAATTGTGGCAAAACCCTGATGATTGTTGAAGGAAGATGATGTATACATGGCAGTTCCATACATTATTCTCTCTACTTTTGTCTTTGCATACTTGTTATAGTAAAAACAAAAGTTTAGATATTAATATATCTTACTACCATTTAGTTAATATTAGCTAATACAGTAACATCCAAATATACAACAACTCTTTAGAAGTCTCTGAAACAGGAAATGTCCCTCTTGTCATGAAGAGGGCTCTAACAAAGCATGAAGTCTCCCTGGCATTTTCTTTTGTGTATGTGTGTGGATACTGTGGATTGAACCTGGGGCATTCTACCTCTGAGTTACACCCCCAACATTATTTTATTTTTATTTGGAAACAGGGTCTCACTAAGTTGCTGAGGCTGGTCTTGAACCTGTGATAACTCCTGTCTCAGTCTCCCAAGTACAGGGATTATAGGCGTGCACCACTGCATTCAGCTCTACTTGGCATTTTCTATAAAGAGAAGCGCAGCAGGTCTCTTACCTATTCATGTATCTCAGTGGCAGAGGAACCCCTTAAGTCCCAGGACTGCTGTAATGCCTAGGACCTCTTTCTTTCAAGTCTCACTTAAGCAAGGAGAAACATTTTCACTTCACATAAGCAGACATGCTCATGTGCCTAATTACTTACAAGTGCAGTGGGTTCAGGGCACAAAATAACGTAAAGGATCGGTTTCTATTTTACATCTCCGCCTTTTGCTCTGGAATTTCACATTTTGATTTCACAGGGGAGCAAGATGACAGGGGTGACTCTGACTGCTAAAACCCCTCATGTTTTAGGTCTAAAAAGAGTCTCTTTGTCTAGAAACCCCTCACAGTCTATTGGCTCCACCTGGGCTATGCAGGGCTCTGTATATAGCCACTGCCAGCCTGCACACCAAGGCTCAGCCTTGAAGCCCTGTGCTTCTGCCTGGAATTACAATCAGCTCCACTAAAACTACAGGGACTGAGGTAGGGTCTGGAAAGAGGGGCTTCCTAAAGGAGGCAGATGCAGGTGACCGGATTCTGGGAAATGAAGCAACAACAGTTGTCCCATATAACTGACAACCACCCCTGCAGCCTCCATAGATAAACGGAGAAGACCAGGGATCTGTTTTTGTTTGGTGTGGTGTTGGTAAAGAAATAGTAGCACTGTCTAGTTAACGAAGTAGCAACAACATTCAATGATTTTTGAGACTTTAAATGTGAAACTTCTATGTTCTATTAGCACAACTTGGCATTCAGTATTTTTAACTCTTCTTACATAATTTCCGGTTATGTAAGCATTTATATTTGGCCTATTCTGTTTGCAGTTGGAAGAGCACGTCTTTCATCTAAACACCTCATTGACCTCTTGCAGGGGACAGAAGCCCTGTCCCCAACCATGCAGCATGGCGGGACTTCAACATCTGAGGCCACGTTCCTGTTCCTCCAACACTCACACACTGGTGTTCACACATCTCTCCATCACTCCACAGGTTGCTTTTCGAATGCTGGCTTCATTCTCCTCCTCCCACCTCTATCTACTACTGTTCCTCTCTCCCTCCACTGCTGTCCTCTTCATTGCTACCCTGTAAATCCACACTCAGTGCTTTATAGGAACATGATCTTGCTGAATCCTAACATTCCATGAAAGAGGAAACACAAGTTCAAAGAGACAAAATGACATGCCCAAACCTACAGAGCTGGTTGATGAGCCTCAGATGTCAACTCGGTGCTGCCAGGTGCCACGGGTGAGCTGCACGTCCCCATGGCCATGCATCCACTCCACATGCTACCTGATTGAACTTCTGGTTCAAGGAGAACAGCAAGGACCAGACCAGAAAATCTCACCGCTTCCCCTCCCAACCACGCAGGTAAAACACCACTGTACTTGGGTCCAGTGATGTTGGTACAGTGAGTTTTGCCGAAGGAAAGTAAGAAGTTACTTGGCACCAAGGATGCCTTTGCATTGTTTCAAGAACTGGTTTGCTCTTGCTTTCTTCTCAAATGTATTTGGGACCGGTGTGGTGGTGCACAACTGTCATCCCACTGCTTGGGAGGCTGAGACAGGAGGATCGCAGGTTCAAGGCCAGCCTCAGCAACTTAGCGAAACCCTTAGCCCTGTTTCAAAATGAAAAAATAAAGAGGACTGGGGTTATAGCTTGGAGGTAGAAAGCTCCTATGTTCAATCCCTACTACCAAAAAGAAAATTGTATTTGGGTCTATTTTATCTCAAGCAGTGATTCTCAACTGACCCACCCCCATGGGACATGTGGCAATGTCCAAAGACGATTTTGGTTGTCATAAAAGGGGAGACTGGTATTACTGGTATCTACTGGGTAGACTCTGGGGAGATGCTGCTAAATATTCCACATTGAGCTGGACAGTTCCCCAACATCAAAGAATCCTCCTACACCACATGCCATAGTTATGAGATTAGGAAACCCTGCTTCAGAACACAGGTCTACAATTTTTGCTTTTTTTTTTTCTTTCTGTAAGTCACTACATAGTAACCAGGCATGGTGACATATGCCTGTAATCTCAGTACTTGGGAAGTTGAGACAGGAGGATTGCAGGTTCAAGGCCAGCCTCGGCAACTTAGTGAGGCCCTCAGCAACTCAGTGAAAGCCAATACCCCTGGGTTCAATCCCCAGTAAAACACACACACACACACACACACACACACACACACACATACACACACACACACACACACAGCCATGTAATGAGTGTTCTAGGCCTTGCAGGCCATATGGTGTCTGGTACAACTAATCAACTCTGCTATTTTAGGGTGTGCACATCCAGAGACATGTAAACAAATGGACAGAATTATGTTTCAATCAAATTTTGTTTATAGCCAGGTGTGGTGGCGCACCCTTGTAATCCCAGTCCTTGGGAGGCTGAGACAGAAGGATCCGGGTTCACGGCCAGCCTCAGCTACTTAGCGAGGCCCTCCGTAACTTAGTGAGACCCTGTTTCAAAATAAAGTATAAAAAAATAGGGCTGGGGGTGTAGCTTGGAGGTAGAATGCCCCTGGGTTCAATCCCCAGTACCGCCAAAAAATTTGTGTATATATATATGAATACAAGGCAAAGGGTTGAATTTGTCCTTAGAGTCCTACATTGTCAACACTTGGTCTAGCGTGTCCCCTAAATTGCCTAAGCTCAACTTAAAGATGGAAGAAGTCTCTATGATAAGTTTTCCCAGGAAGACTCTATGTTCAGGTAAGTAACCATCTACTCTCAAGGAGCCAGGGGACCCTACCTTGTTTGAAGCCCCCAGCTGTGTTTTCCTTAAGGCACGCAAAGCCATTTTGCACAGAAGGAGGGAAATACACGCAGAGCATGTATGAAAAAACGAACTGGCCCGAGGAGAGCAGCGCGTAGGAGCGAACAGTCCGCACTGTGCTCACAGCCAAGGAGTGGAACCTGGTGATGAGATGGCAGAGGGGAGAGGGAGAATCCTGTCTGAGAAGTCATTGTCTGGCACACACACGGGGAGAGACGTCCAGGCAGCTAGAATCACTGGCCAGGAGCTCTCCGCTTGTTACAAACCCGGTCAGCGTGAGGCAGACACCAAGTCAGCAGGAAAACTTAATTAAAGGGAGGCCACCTCATACCATTGGAGTGCTTGGCCATTTTAAAATGCTTTTGCCCACATTATTTCATGAGACCCCTGGGTCAACCTCATCTGGTCCGTGAGCCTCTCTGAGCTGTAACTAACAGATATTTGGGTTACAAAGGTGCATGAGACTTGAGCTTTTCTTTCATGAAGATTCTGGCATAGCGGGGAAGATGGAGATAGGAAGATGCAGAACACCAGCTTGTGTTCATTGACAGATCCGTGACTTGGAGAGGCTGGAGACACAGTTGAGTTTGCAGGCAAGGCCAGGGATGTCGCCTTGAAGTTGCTTGACTTGGGTATTAAAATAATGAGGGGTGCCGGGCGTGGTGGCGCACACTTGTAATCCCACTACTTGGGAGGCTGAGACAGGAGGATCCGGGTTTGCAGCCAGCCTCAGCTAATAAGTGAGGAGGCCCTCTGCAACTTAGCGAGACCCTGTTTCAAAATAAAATAATAAAAAATAGGGCTGTGGTGTAGCTCGGAGGTAAAATGCCCCTGGGTTCAATCCCCAGTACTGCAAAAAAATAAATAAATAACGAGGGGTGAATCTAGGTGTAGGGATGGGGGCAGCGCTGAGAAGAGAGGGAGTATGTAAAGAATGAGCAGACCCAGCAAGTGAGGTGGGACGGAGGTAGGGAGAGAAAGGGTATGGTGGGCACAGGGATGGCAAAGCCATCAAGCTGGAAAACAGAAGGACATGGGTATGTGTGACAGGGGAGTCACAAGAAGTTTTGAGAGATCTGAGATTATATTTAGAGAAGAAAACCCAAGTCAAGAATGGATGCTTAATGAGGACCAGTTCTTGGTTTGTTCTTGGTTGCCCTTTGGATGGGTATAGACCTGATTCTTTTTTTTTTTTTTTTTGCGGTACTGGGGATTGAACCCAGGGGCGTTCTACCTCCGCGCTACACCCCCGGCCCTATTTTTTATACTTTATTTTGAAACCGGGTCTCACGAAGTTGCGGAGGGCCTCACTAAGTAGAGAGAGAGAGAGAGAGAGAGAGCTGAGGCTGGCCGCGAACCCGGATCCTCCGGTCTCCACCTCCCAAAGTACTGGAATTACAAGCGTGCGCCACCACGCCCGGCCTAGACCTGATTCTTTATCACCTGATGGAGGACATAGAGGTCAAATGGCAAAGTGCAGAATCCACACCTGAGAAGAGACAGGAGGACTGGCAGGAAGCTCCTGTGTCCTCCACGAGGGGAGGAGACGGTCGTGGTAGGAGGAGAGAAGGAAGCAGACTCAAGGACACATTCTGGAGATGGCAGATCTCTGGAGATGGAAGTCCCCTTCAACAAGCAGAGTAGGAGATATTTCTATTTCCCAGTTTGAAAAGGAAATTATAAAGCTCAAGTTCACTGTCTCAACTCTGGGAGCTCAGGCTTGCTCCCAAGCCCTCCACCTCACTCTCTACGTTCATGAGTATATAGGGGTATATGGATATATTTGTAAATAGACATTTTGTTAACTGAATTCAGAGTGTTTATATATGCGGAACCTCAAGAAAGGCAGTTTTGCCCCCTGTTACATCTTACGAATGTCTCATGCAAATAAGTATTTTTACCTGGACTTTTCCTGTGGGGGAGAAAATGAGGTCCAGAGACTTATATAACATGCCCAAGGACTCAGACCTAATACTGGAAGAGGCTGGTTTTCCACCACGCACTGCTGCCTCCCTCAAAGGACTGGTTAGAGAGAGGACCGCTCTTCAGAACCGCACTTCCCCAACCTCGTAGCCACTAATCGATTTTGGCTATTTCAATTTCTTCACATGTAAATAGTAAATTAGAATAAAATACAAAATTCACATCCTCTGTTACACAAGCCTCCTGGCTGCAGGGCCGCACATGTCTAGTTCCTGCCCCATCACACAGCATGCATCTGCTTAGAGAGGTCTATTGAACACTGCAGCGACTCCAGCATCTTAGATCCCAAAGATGTCTGCCACGTGCCAAAAGTACCAAGGGAGAAAACTTGGAGCAGAGTTTATAATGTCACAAGCCCAGACACCACAGGGGTCCGCTGTCATTTTATCTTCAGACCCATTGATGGCTAGAAGACAAACTTGGAAGCTCAAGTCATAACTTCCACCTTAAATTCCACCTCAGAACAAGGAGCAAGTAGGATGTGAGTAATGAAGAGAAGCTTAAGCCAAGATACCCCAGGCTGTCCTTGGAGGGCACTGGCTTCTGAGCGCCATGTTTATTAATACAGTTTAATGGGAACTGGAGATTAACTGGGAAAGACTGATAAAGAAGCTCTACCTAACAGGCACCATAAGGGGGATTAAAGTTTAATCTAAGCATCCACATAATCTGATTTCTCTATATGTTCACGTGTACAGAAATAAAGTAAAATTGTCCAAGACTAAAATCATTTGGGATGATACCACAAATACACTCAGGCTAACCAAATTAGACCGTTCTGAAAAATTAATGGCCCAATGACTGGGTGCCAATCTTAAAGGCAACTTGTGATTCCAAAAGTAAAACTGGATGAACCGGATTTAGATAACTGGGTAGCAGCGGTAAGCAAGATTAGGTACCAGAAATAATTAAGGTATTAAGCCGATGAGAGCAGTTTTCCTTTGAACTATGAAACTTTATGTGGAGTGTCCTTGAAAGAGAATAAGAAAGCTTGAGAGTATTTAGATTTCTTCAATGGCTGGATCATAATTCCAAATTTCAGAAAAGGTTTTAAATATGCTATTCTAATTATGCTTCCCAAATGGTAATCTGAATTAAGTTGGCTTAAAGGTAAATCATATAAGGCTTTATTTTTTCATGAAAAACATATTAAATATGAAGATAAAATATCTCAGAACTGTTCTTCACAGCCAAAAACAATTTCCTATGAATTTCTTAACGGCTTTCTGCTGTTTAATTTTCTTACCACCTCCTCCTCTTGACACATCCCTCATATGCGCTTCATATAAGATTTAATATGGGTCAAAATTGTTGTGACAAGGTAGAACATGGTCTTAAATAAAATGATGATGTCCTCATTGTCCTTGGCAAAGATGACAAGTATCAATCTGTCACCTGCTTTGCACCAAAGTGCAGAATTCTAAAGCACCTGCTACCTCGGCAGATCTACGATCTGAGTCCTCCCGTCACATTTTACAAGGATGATTACCTGTTGACCTGTCATATGTGGACATACCTATGTTGACCTACTGCAGTCTAAATTGTGACCAAGCTCAATGGCACACAGTGAAAGGCTACAACGTGCTCTTTCTGCTAGTTGGGAGAATATTTTATGCAAACACACTGCTTCCCACAGGTCTGATTCCAAACACCAGTTGGTCCGAAAGGTAAGACTTCGCTCTTGGTTCCACGCCTGAATTTCTCAAAGTTTGCTGAACATTATTAGACTGTGTGTCACCTGAGGACACAAGATGGATATTTCTGGGACCAGCGGTGTCTGACTTTATGAAGAGCTTGAGCAAATGCAGGCATACCTCTTCACTCGGTGGCATGGCTTTCAGCAGGAACCCAACCAATCCCAACGTGACTCACGTCTTCTGCCCTGGACCACTCTTCCTTACCTGTTGCCCCTTGAGTGGTCACTGGCAGCTTCTTGCCACAGTGCCAGGCTCCCGTCCCCTTCCCCAGCCTGCATCTCTAGCAATGGTGGAGCCCTTACCTATACAGATAGTCTGACTGTTTCTCCCTGCAGAAGCTGATGTATCTGCATCCCAGCCCCCCTGCCACCAGATGGAATTGTTCTCTGTCTCTGGAGCATCTCCTGTTTAAGATTACCTCAGCCAGGCGTGGTGGTGTACACCTGTCATCCTAGTACTTGGGAGGCTGAAACAGGAGAACTACAGGTTCCAGGCCAGCCTCAGAAACTTAGCATGGCCCTTAGCAAATTAGTGAGACTGTTTCAAAGTAAAAAAATAAAATAGGGCTCAGAGGTAGAACACCCCTGTGTTCACATTCCTGATACCAAAAAAAAAAAAGGAAGAAAGAAAAGAAAAAGAAGAAAAAAACCTCTAATGGTACCCTTAGTGTCCTGTTCCAGAATAGTACCCTTAGTGTCCCCTGTTCCAGAACACTGTTCTATAGCCACCAATCCCACTGAGTCACACCTCTGTCCATCTGTTTGCTAAGCCTGTTGGAAAATGTTTCCCATGTCAAAATTTGATCCTGCCTTCAAAGCAATATAGCAAAGAAAGAGGTGAAGCCCATGGGTTATCGAGCCCTACAGACATGAGTTCAAATCCCAGCTATATCACTTACTAGTTTGTCTATAGCAGAGTGGTGGGTAGGCAAGAGACAGGACAGACTTTGAGCCAGGTACTCAACTCTATCTCACCTCTACCACAGGGTTGCCCATCGTCTCTACACCACTGCACTGCTGAGAACTACCCTGTACATGCAGGAAGCACTTAGTATAACCCCCTGCACAGCATAAGCAACTGAGATTTATTAGTTTAACCAACCTCCATTCTGTTACCTTCTTTCCTTTCATCATGTTATAAACTTTTTGTTACCATTATTATCCAATTCAGTTATGAATTCATTATGCCTAAACCTTTCACCAAGTTGTGAGCTACTTCAGAGGAGAGTGCCTTTCTTCTTTTTATACTAGATCAGTGCTAAGTATGGTCTGCCTAGGAGTTACGTGCTGCTGGTGCCCACAGTAGGATGACTTCAGAACTTGAGTAAGCTTCCAGAAGCATTCGTAGCAATGTGCCAGGGCTACCACATTTTAATTCTATTTTTGTCAGCAATGTATTAATTTACTTTTGGGGGGGGATACTATGGATTGAACTCAAGGGCATTCTACCTCCAGGCTACATCCTCAGCCCTTTTGACTTTTTATTTTCAAACAGGGTCTTGCTAAGTTACTCAGGGTCTTGCTAAGTTACTGAGGGTCTCACTAAGTTGCTGAGGCTGGCCTCGAACCTACGATCCTCCTGTCCCAGCCTCCAAAATACTGGGATTATAGGCATGCACCAGCACGCTGGGCTAATTTACTTTTTAAAGAGTCCTTTCCTATAGATTTTTAGTTATATTGGTCTAGAATGTGCAGCCCAAGAACATATCTATTGACGATGTTAACTGAGTATTTAAAAGACTCTGGACAAAGGAAAAAAGTACTCAAAATTGTGTTTTACTGGGAATTCTGTGCTTGTTCAAGATCGCGGCATCTGTAGATAGTCTATAAATCAGGCTTCTGAAGTCAAATGTCAGACTTGAAGAAATTTAAACATAGGTTAATTTATTGAGTCCCGAATTTCAGAAACTCTGAAAACATTTATTTCAAAATATCCCTTATCATGTTTTAGGGCCACTACTACAGTACTGCCCGAGGAATAGAAGAGGAAATGAGAATTCTAATTTTTCATTTTTCTAACACCACCTGCTGAAGTGCCAACCCCAATGTTGACATTCATGGTTTCTTCTATGAGGGAAGGTAAGATTTGAAGGCTGAGAAGAAGGGGTACCATTTCTGGCCATAGTTACAGACATTCTTTGTTTTCCTTCTGTTTCTGGATGTTTCTGGAAGTATCTTTTGTCCTTTTCTTTTCTCCACCCTAAACTCCTATCATGCATACTTCTGAGGTACGTGGATATGAGTCTAGAGAGGTATTACATCAATATTCCATGAATGCTGGGAAATGTATTAAAGGATTGTTTTTTTTTTAGTATTAGGGATTGAACCCAGGGGCATTCTACCTCTGAGCTACTCCCCCAGCCCTTTTTATTTTTAATTTTGAAACAGGATCTCGCTAAGTCGCTAAGGCTGGCCTCAAGCCTGTGATCCTCCTGTCTCAGCCTCCCAAGTACTGTGTGAGTGGGACTGGGGATTAAACCCAGGAGCATCCTACCTCTGAGCTACAACCCAGCCCTATTTTTTAAATTCTGAAACAGAGCCTCACTAAATTGCTGAGACTGGCCTCAAATCTGCAATCCTCCTGTCTCAGCTTCCCAGGTACTTGGGTTACAGGTGAGTACCACCAAGCCCAGCTAAAGGACTCTTAATTAACTAGACTGGGAAGAAGTAGCCTCAGTATCACCTATTTATGTCTAGGCTTCAGATACCAAAAAAAACTTGTGAGTTCTCTGAGATTGTTAATCAGAAACTTTAATTTCTAACCCTAGAAAGCAGGGGCTTTGACAGAAATCATTTCACACAATATGCCATCACCCCATAGCCTGTGCTAGGCAGAGAAGCCACAATTTAACTTGTCTAGCTGTTGTTCTATTCAGAGAAATTCCCTATGAGGAATGCTCACGTCGCTGCTATTTCCTATATCTATAGTAATCCTTGGTTAGTTCAGAATAAAGAAAATGGGAGAAAAGAAACTGTAAACCAGCACACAGTTATGCAACTCCAAATAACATATGCTATTTTACCACATATCCCCAAGTGATACACAAGGATTCTGGGGCTGTTTGTGCATTTAACAATTACCACCTAAGCACCTATGTATCATGCATTTAACAATTATCATCTAAGCACCTACTATATATCAACACTGTGAGGGACGTAATGAAGAACAAAAGAGATTTCCTGTCTGCAAAAAACTCTAGTGGGAAAAACAGAACTAAATGAATCGACAACTTCTCTCCAGGGAAAACAGTGATGTAAGAGGGAATTATGAAAATCCCCAGGGCGACAATCATTAATTGTATGCTAACATCCATTCCCCCGCTTTTTAATAACAGAACTCCAAAATGTTCCCCCAGAAATATGGCTAATCCAACTAAAAAAACACACACTTCCTGTTTCCCTTGTAATCGGTTGTGGCCACTTGGCAAAGTTCTGGCCAAAGGAATATGAGAAATGAGGGGCACTTTTCTGGGACAACATGCATGTGTGCCTGTCACCTGGACTACCTTCCTCTTTCCTCCTGACTGAGCATGAAAACTGCCCAGACATGGAAGACAAATGATGAGTAGAAACACATACACCCAGCCATAATCTCCTTACCTCTCTCCACCTACAAAAGAGAAATAAATGCTTATCCTGTTTAAGCCACTGTCTTCTGGGGTCTCTTTGTTATAGCAGCTTAGTATATACCTTAACTAATACAGTGTAGCTTAGGAAATGTCACCAGATTCTGGGCACATTCAATATCATGGATAATAGAACAATGAAGGAGTTTGTGATAGAAGAGGAGATTAGAGTATGAAGCAGGCATTGTGTGGTGTTGGACCCCCAAGCTATGTAACTTAGACTTTATCTTAACATCCATGTGGAATGTGGTTATCTATGTTCTTTAGAAAGATCTCTTGGATTGCATTGTGCAATAGGGATGGAGAACGAGAGGGCGGGAAAGTCAAGGTGGATGAGAATGAAAGATGGCTGGAACTCAGGTGAACTTTTGAGAAGTAACTGGATCTGCAAAGTGGATTCACAGTGTTCAAGGAAAACACCGATTCCTATCATTTCTCTCCCACCTCCTCTCTTTGAGTCAAAACATTTTTTGCCAGGTCACTATTATGTGCCAAGCACTACATTAGAGATAAGATGGGAATCAAAAATAGATGTAATCTCTGGCAGTAGGAAGCTAGGGAATTAAAGGACTTTGCCAAGAACAATTCTGAGGCACTGTCCCTCTGATCTTTGCTCACTTTCATGACACATTTACAAATGAGGAGACCAAGGGTCAGAGAATTTGTAAGTAGCCTGATCTAAATCTGGCTCCTTTGCTGGTAGAGCCCACGCTCTCTCAACTCAACCTTGCAGCTCCTTGAGGAGCACCATAAACCACGAATAACACAGATAATCCCTATTTCCAACACTAAATGCTAAAGCAATCCACAAGCATGAGTTAACATTATGAACAGGAAAAAAAAGCAAAAAAAATACATAAAGTAAATCAGCCATTCTTATCAACCAAAGTATTATGTGGGTCCCGTTTTACCTGTTGCCAAGTTATAATCTCAGAGAATGTAACTACTGTGGAAGAAAAAAATAAAAAAAGCAAATTTACCCAAAAGTGAGCTCTATACTTAAGCGGTGGTTAAAGAAAAATTCTGGCTCATTTTGTGATCTGCTAAGGGGAGATAATCATGTCTCCCTCTAGTTTTGCAAATCACTTCCAGTTTTAAATTAGTGGTATAATTATCAGTTCTGGTTTGACAATCTCACCACTGTCCCCCAGGGAACAAAACTTCCAGAAATGCCTTTTTAGTATTTCCAAGCCAAACTCCAGGGGAGAAGAGAAATCCACACAGGTGAAATCTTGTCTTAGTCATGATGCCGATGCTATTATATCTTATATGCATCTCTTACACTTGTTCTGTTTTCTCCAAAAAAAAATATATTATTTCTTGGATTCATCTTCTCTCTCAAAAGATATTATTTCTTGGATTTTCCCTCTCTCTCTCCTCTCTCTTTCTCTCTCTCTCTCTCTCTCTCTCTCTCTCTCTCTCTCTTCCTGTCTCTCTTTTTGAGGTCTCATGTTCATTTTCCCTATATTGTTAGGTTTGGGGAATAATTATTGCAAAGGGAAAAGCAGAATGTAACTTTTGAATGACTGTCTGGATATGATGTCCACAGAGCTCAATGTAGAGAAAATCACAAGGGGATTCTACTATCTGGACTCTCGTCGTCGTCGGTGGTGGCTGGGGATTGGATCCAGGGACATTCTGCCTCCAGGCTACACCCTCAGCCCTCTTTATTTTCTGGTTTGAAACAGGGTCTCACTAGGTTGCTGAGAGTCTCACGAAGTTACTGAGGCTGGCTTCGAACCTGCAGTCATCCTGTCTCAGCCTCCCAAGTACTGAGATTACAGGTGTGAGCTACCACACCTGGCTGGAATCAGAATCTCAGAATATTTTCAGGATCTTTTCAACCATGAGTATTACTTTTTCTCCCCCCACCTTAGAACTACTATTCCAAAGTACATTGTTAAAATATAATTGAGTTTCTTGATAAGATAGCGGAAAGCTGTTGAGGGGGTCAGATATGACCCTTAGGCAGAAATCCCTATAAGAGAATCCCTGTTCTCTGACATCAGTTGAACTTGGTGTAAAGAAAATACAAGAGAAAAAGGTGGAATAAAATTAAATAACAGTCATATCCTACTCAAAACCTGATTCTTCCAAGTATCTCATTGGGAACTCTTATATTTCAGCAAGGAAGTTGGTCTATAAAGGACATGGATTTATTGGGGTTTCACATCATTATCATACTTACAAACAAAATACCTTCCAGAAGGGACCCAGTAATATCAAGTCATTTTCAAGATGAGCTACGGGCAAGAAACATCTTTGGAAATCTAGCAATGATATTGTACATTTAGAATAAATAGGTTTAAAAGACTTGTCATGAGGTGGGAAGAGAACACTGCATTATATTCTTTTTTTTTTTTTTTTTTTTTTGCGGTACCGGAGATTGAACGCAGGGGCGTTCTACCTCCGCGCTACGCCCCCGGCCCTATTTTTTATATTTTATTTTGAAACCGGGTCTCACGAAGTTGCGGAGGGCCTCACTAGGTAGAGAGAGAGAGAGAGAGCGAGAGAGCTGAGGCTGGCCGTGAACCCGGATCCTCTGGTCTCTGCCTCCCAAAGTACTAGGATTACAAGCGTGCGCCACCACGCCCGGCTTTGCATTATATTCTTGATTGTTCTTCAATAGGTTTTAGGATTCTTATCTATAAAGCATATAGAAGAACAATGTTGATATTCTTGGACAAAAATTTTTTAAAAGAATCCGTAGGATGTAAAAAAACAATGAACCAATCCCAAGATAATCTTAAATAGCCCAATTGTAGAAATAGGCTGTAAGCCACTGGGGACACACCTGTATTATACTCCTCTAAGAACTCTTAGAGTGAGACATAGTAAAAGCACAAAAAGGCAGTGTCAAGATTATTTTAAAATCCATTAGAATATCTCATTAAAAAGTATAACCAAGCAGTATAATTTATCTGACCGAGTCCTATTAAAATTTATATTGATTAAATAGAAATCTCAATTACCCATGGCTTTAGCTAATATATTACTTTTAAAAGAAAACTGAAATGATAAGAGAGAAGGGAAATGTTTCATGTTACACAGAAATTCTAGTTCCTCTAGCTTGGAACTCATGCAGCTGTCTCTTCCGTTGCTTTCTTAGTCTCTTCTTACTTTTTTTTTATTTTTGCGGTACCGGGGATTGAACGCAGGAGTGCTCTACCTCCATGCTACACCCCCGGCCCTATTTTTTATACTTTATTTTGAAACCGGGTCTCACGAAGTTGTGAGGGCCTCATTAAGGAGAGAGAGAGAGAGAGAGAGAGAGAGAGCGAGCGAGCTGAGGCTGGTCGCGAACCCAGATCCTCCGGTCTCTGCCTCCCAAAGTACTGGGATTACAAGCATGTGCCACCACGCCCGGCTCTCTTCTTACTTTTTTATAGGGAAAGAAATTATGTTGCAAATGGTGTATCTGAGAAAGTATAAGAACCTTTGATGCCAGAGACAGATTTAGGGCTATCAAATCATATGTGGTTATAGAAAAATAAAGAGAACCATTTTGTGATGATGCATAGTTAGAGCTTGTTAGCCAGAGTAACTTATTAGCTAGAGTGACTCCATATTTGTTACTCAGAATGACCTCAAAACTGGCCCTAAAACAGGGAAGTTGGCCTTGAAAAAATTAAACCAGGACATTGGCAGGATAGTTAATGGATTATCTTCACAACATATTGTAACTTATTTGTGTTATTGTTATCTTGCTAACCACCTATTCTTGCTTCTGTACTTTTGTTTTGGCTTGCTTGGCGTACCTGAATACTATGGGAACCATAAGGGCTTCCCACCCCCTGCTGTGGAAACCTGCCATGGGAACCTAAGTTTCACCCTGAGCTTGTATTGTATCTTACCCTATATAAGAAAACGCTGGAGGGTGGTCAAGTACTGCACTTGGCTCTCATGCCTGTGTAGAATTACTGGCCAGTAATAAAGACTCTCATTTAACACCTTTGGTGGTCTGATTGGTCTTGACTGGGACGCTACCTCACAACAATGTTAATAATTTCCAGGCAGAGTTTGCATCAGAAATGAACAAGAACATATCATTTCCCAAATTCGTTACTTAAATCTTAATTACAGATGTCCTAAACTCAAAGAGTACAGTGACGCTGAACAGAACTCTGCGTCTGCTCCAGCAATATGGTGGACTGAGGGTCGCCAACAGTCAAAGGACTGTTTAAGGGGGGAGGGTGGGAGCTCACCAAGTGCTGTGTGCAGGTATGTCTCTATCACTATGACTCCATTGTGATGTGAGACTATAATGTACCAATAAAAGTCTAAAAAAAGATACTTACTAAGCATGAGATAAAACTTGGCCTTCTCTAGATACACAGATGGATGGGACAGAGTACAGGCAGGCCTTATCTACTGTTCTTTACTGTGCTTTGCACAGATTATAGCTTTCATGGGCAGTCTGCTGGCACCATTTTCCCAAACTAGTGCTCTCACTCATGGCTCTGTGTCACATTTTGGTAATTCTTTCAATATTTCATTTTTTTCATTACTCTAACATCTTTTGTAATGATCTGTGCTCAGTAATCTTTGGTGTTACTATTGTGATGGAGGCACAAACTTCACCCATACAAGACAGCCAACTTCACTGAATTTACGCTGGGTGTGTCCTAATGGCTCTGCGGACCAGCTGTGTCTCTCTCCCTGTCTCTCTGTCTCTCTGTCTCTCTCTCTCTCCTCAGCTCCCTTATTCCCTGAGACACAATGTTGAAATTAAGCTCACTAATAACTCCACAATGGCCTTTAAATGTCCCACAACAGAGGTGTACATATGTAAATCAAAAGCTAGGGATGATTCAGCTTAGTGAGGAAGGCATGTTAAAAGCTGACAGGCTGAAAGCTAGGCCTCTTGTAGCGTATGCACAAGTTACTAAATGTTGAGATAGTGAAACAGGCTTATTGCCAACATAGTGGAACTTTTAATGGTTTGGATAGATTACCAAACCAACCATAGCAGGTTGAGACTGGTAAGGAAGCCACAGAAGAGAAATTGAAGGCTAGCAGAAGCTGGTCCATGAGGCGTAAGGAAGTTATCACACAAAAAAAGTACAGGGTGGCAGCAAGCTGAAAAGCTCCTGCCCAGCAAAGGAAACAATCAAGGCTCTGAAGAGAGAGCCTACAGAATGGGAGAGAATCTTTCAGCTACTTCTCTGATAAAGGACTAATATCTAGAACACATAAAGAACTAAAAAACTTTAACACTAAAAAGCAAATAACCCAATCAAAAAATGAGCAATTGAAGTGAGTAGATACTTCTTAGAATAAAAACTAATCGGCCGGGCGTGGTGGCGCACACTTGTAATCCCAGTACTTTGGGAGGCGGAGACCGGAGGATCTGGGTTCACGGCCAGCCTCAGCTCTCTCTCTCTCTCTCTCTCTCTCCTTAGTGAGGCCCTCTGCAACTTCGTGAGACCTGGTTTCAAAATAAAGTATAAAAAATAGGGCCGGGGGCGTAGCGCGGAGATAGAACGCCCCTGCGTTCAATCCCCGGTACCTCAAAAAAAAAAAAAAAAACTAATAGCCAATAAATGTATGAAAAAATGTTCAACACCATTAGCAACCAGGGAAATGCAAACCAAATCTAGCCTGAGATTCCGTCTATCTCTAGTTAGGATGGAACCATCAAGAATACAAACAATCATAAATTCTGGTTATGATGTAGGGAAATAGGAACCCTTATACACTGTGGTAGGACTGTAAATTAGTACAACCACTATGGAGATCAGTATGGAGGTTCCTCAAAAGACTAGGAATGGAACCACCCTATGACCCAGCTATACTACTCCTTGATATCTTTCCAAAGGAACTGTAGTCAGAATACTATAGTGATGCATGCATACCCATGTTTATACCAACACAATTCACAATAGCCGAATCATGGAACCCACCTAGGTGTCCATCAAAAGATGAATGAGTTATGACACTGTGGTATATATGCACAATGGAATTTTACTCAGTCATAAAGAACAAATTTATCTCATTTGCAGGAAAATGGATGGAGCTAGAGAATATTAGGCTAAGTGAAATCAGCCAGACTCAGAAAGTCAAGGGTCCTATGTTTTCTCTCATATGTGGAAGCTAGAGAGAAAATAGGAAAGAAAGGGGACTCTAAATAATTAAGGAGAAAGGCCAGTAGAAGAGTGGAAGGGGGTAGGAGGAGGGAGGTGGGGAGGGGGAAAAGAAGAAATGATGAAGGTAACCGTTCAAATAATGCTATGTCCATATATAACGGTATCAGTACCAGTCTCACTGATACGTATAGAGAAGGGTGGGGAGTGGGGCGGGATCAAGAGGGAAACACACCCAGACCTGTGTGCATGTATGTCTGTATCACTTTGAACCTCACTATGATGTATAATGACAATGCACCAATCAAAGTATTTTTTAAAAGTGCAGGGTGAAGCAAATAATGATGGAGAATTGGCAGCCAACCATCCGGAAGGTCTAGCTGAGATAATCAATGAAGGTAGCTATACTGAACAACAGATACTTAATGTGGGTGAAGCAGATGCTACTGGAAGCAGGCGCTGCTGGGACTTCCACAGCTAGAGAGGAGAAGTCAATGTTTGGTTTAAAGCTTCAAAGGACCTCTCTGGTCAGGGGCTGACGCTGCTGGTGAGTTTAAGTTGAAGCCAATGCTCTTTAAAGATTCTGAAAACCCTAGGACTCTTAGGAAATGCAATCTACACTGCCCATGCTCTGTAGAAGGAACACCAAAGCCCAGATAGAAACACCTCTGTTTATAACTCGGCTTACTAAATATCTAAACCCAGTGTGGAGACCTCTTCCTCAGAAAGAGGATTTCTTTCCAAGTATTGCTGCTGCTCACTGACATTGCGCCTTGTCCCCCACGTGCTGTGCTGACATTCAAGGAGTCAGACACTGTTTTCATGACTAATGCCACGAACATCCTGCAGCCCAGGGATCAAGGAGCAATTCCAACTTCCCAGTATCATTTGAGAAATATATTTTCTAAGGCTATAGCTTCCATAGACAGTTAATCTTCTGATAGTTCTGGGCAAAGGAAATTGAAAACCTTCTGGAAAGGATTCACCACTGTGGATGCCACTGAGAACACTGTGGATCCTAGAAGGAAGTCAAAATCTCCATGGTAATAGGAGTCTGGACGAAGCTGATGCCAGATTTTACGAATAACTTTGGGGAGCTCAAAACTATAATAGAGGAAGAAATTGTACACATGGTAGAAATGGTAAGACAACTAGAGCCTAAAAATATGATTGATTGGTCACAATTTTATACAACTTTAGTGGACAAGGAGTTGCTTCTTCTAGACCATCAAAAACAGTGGTTTCTTGAGATGGAATCCACTCCTGTGAAGACAATCTTGTGGACATTGTTGAAATGACAACAAAGGATTCAGGGTATGGCATAAACTTAGTTGATAAAACCACGGCCAGGTTGGACTCCATTTGGAACAGGTGCTACTGTAAAATGCTATCAAACAGCATTGCAAGCTAGAAAGAAGTCTTTTATGAAAGGCAGAATCAATGGATGTGGCAAATATCACTGTCATCTTATTTTAAGCAATTGCCACAGCTGCCCCACCTTCAGCGACCACCACCACCATTAATGAGTAGCCAACAACATGGAGGCAGGAATGTCCACCAGCAAAAAGATCCTGGCTCACCAAAGGCTCAGATAATCATTAGCACTTTTTAGCAATAAAGCATTTTTTAATTAAGGTATGCACATTGTTTTTTAGATATAATGCTATTACATATTTAATAGACTACAATATAGTGTAAGCATAACTTTTATATGCACCAGGAAGCCAAAAAAATCACGTGACCCTCTTTATTGTCCCTTTTGCTCTATTATGGTGGTCTGGAACCAAACCTACAGGATCTCCAAGGAATGCCTGCAAATGTGAAGTGTCTGGATGTCAAAAATAAAGAAGAAAATTAGTGAGAGACTTTAATGACCCAGAAGAGAGAGGAGAAGGGCAGAGGAGATAATGGTATCTAGAAGCAGGCTGTAATAACAAGCAATAAAGTGCTCTTGGGAATGGAAGATAAGACTTTGGCCCTTAGAAGGCATGAGGACCTTTGGAAGATGCTAGGACTCAGGGAAAGTATATCCCTCCATTACAGCAAAGCACAAAAAACTGACCCCTCTGTCTAGAAAAGTAACAAGAAAAAAAAAATCTCACGCTAGCACCATACACTGTTTTCTAGTCTAAATAACTCAACTTAGTGTGAGACACTCACATTGAAAATTTAACATAAAACTGTTCCCAGACTGAATGAACTCTCAGTCTTCTAGAAAATTAAATCTTAATTTTCTTTGTAACAACAATTCCACAGAGCAGGGCATCCAGGCACCACACAGAAAGGGCAGTCCTTACAGAAGAGAAGTTTGAAAAAAAGAAAATTTAAACAACACAAATGAGAGTAAGAATCAATGGAGAGAGAAAACAGGTAAATTGGTCTCCCAGGATTCACGTACATGAAAGAGACTATAAATACTGAGCTTAAATGATTAAAGAGATAAAGAAAATATAGATATATATAATAATTAAAGAATCAGAATAATATGGGGACAAAGAAAAATAAATTAAAATAGAATTGTTTATCTGAAATGACAGATAAAAAACAAAACTAATTTGAATGCAGGAACCCATGACTATGGTTAAAAATCAGACTAGATACAGATGAAGAGATAATCAGTGAACTAGAAGACAGACTGAGAAAATTTTATAGGCTTTATGAGACCACTGCTCCGACCCCTAAGCTACAGGCCCAACACTTTCATAGAATTTAGCACAAAGAGATGAACAGAGAAAAAAAGTGAAAGTTATATCAATAGGCACAGATAAAGAACTTGTGAAGGGCTTTCAGAAGAGATTAGAGAGGTGTTTTGAGTTAAGATTCAAAGAGAAAATGCCTGAGATTTTTATTGAATTTATATAAGACATCGATTTCAATTTAAAAGAGAACAATAAAGCATACTTATAAACTGCATCTGCTTTTATCATAGAGAAATCATAGACAAGGAACTAAAGGAGAACAGGGAGTACCTTAAAAATAAATCAGAAAGGCTGCATTACTTTAAAATGAAAAATAATTTGATTGTGAGCAAAGCAATTATTGTAGATACATGAGCCAGAAAACTGTGGAGTAGCATCTCCCAAGGTGTTGAAAGGCAAAAACCATTAACTTTCAATACAGATTTTTATGCCTAACTACACTGTTAGTCAATAGGAAGAACAAAATAAGGGCAATTTTAGACAAAGATAGCCATTCTTCCACTTTTACTGAAACCAAATGCTAAAAGCTGTACTTCAAAAGAAATGAGAGTAAACCAGAGGAATGAGTAGAATTCAAAAAGAAAAGTAAGAACATTTAATACCATGTGGGTTGATCTAAATAAAACGTAGCTATAACACTAAGCATGATAAGGAAAAATAGTAAAGGATTTATAAGTACTGGCTGTGTGTGTGTGTGTGTGTGTGTGTGTGTGTGTATGTGTATGTGTGTGTTTTACTGGGGATTGGGCTCAGGGGCATTCTACCTCCAAGCTACACCCCCAGACATGTTTTAATTTTTGTTTTGAAACAGGGTCTCACTAAGTTGTTGAGAGTCTCCTTATTTGTTGAGGCGGTCCTCAAACCTGGGATCCTTCTTTCTCAGCCTCCCAGTACTAGGATTACAGGCGTGCACCACCATGCATGGCTAACCATTGGCATTTTAAAAGGTAGATGTAATATGAAATGTGAAATTACACACACATGGTTATGACCTTCACAATACTCTAGTATTCTGTGAGAGGAGAAAAATTTCACCAAATAATTTTCAAATTTTAAGTCAAATGTCAATGTTATAACTTCAGATTTATCAGTAAAGGAGTAGAAATAAAATATGCACCTTCTCAATAGCGGGAGGAAACATGAATATGAAGTTCAACCCAATAGGAGGAAGAAGAAATGGAGAGACAAATGGATATCAGAAAATACAGAAAACAATAGAAATGAATGTAAGGACATCAATAATGACAATAAAAAGATTATATATATGATTAAACTCACTAGTAAAAGAAGAGACATTCTCAATACATTTTTAGAAATTTGGATCAATACTACTTACAAAAGAGCCACCATAAATTTAATAGCAATAAAAAATGTTGAGAAACGTAACAAGCAAATACAGAGAGCTTACACATGGGGAAAAAAAAAACAGAATTTAGGGCAAAACTCCATAATGGAGTAAAGAAGCCAATAAAACACTATAAATGGGAAAACTCAACAGGAGAAGATCAATTCTGAAACTTTTTTTTTTTGCGGTACCGGGGATTGAACCCAGGGGCGTTCTACCTCCGCGCTACACCCCCGGCCCTATTTTTTATACTTTATTTTGAAACCGGGTCTCACGAAGTTGTGGAGGGCCTCACTAAGTAGAGAGAGAGAGAGAGAGAGAGAGAGAGAGCTGAGGCTGGCTGCGAACCCGGATCCTCTGGTCTCCGCCTCCCAAAGTACTGGGATTACAAGCGTGCGCCACCACGCCCGGCCTAATTCTGAAACTTCTATCTTCTTCTTTTGTTTTTTTTTTTTTGGTACTGGGGATTGAGCCCAGGGGCATTCTACCTCCGAGCTACACC
>PVJS01004338.1:0-69670 GCA_004027185.1 Glis glis
CAAAAAAAAAAAAAAAAATACCAGTGACTTTAAATGTTAACTTATGAGAGAACTCATTTTTTTTTTTTTTTGGTGTGTGTGTGGGGGGGGTACTGGATTAAACCGAGGGGTGGTCTACTTCTCAGCTACACCCCCTATTTTTCATTTTAAAACAGGATCTCACTAAGTTGCTGAGGGCCTTGCTAAGTTGCGGAGGCTGGCCTCCAACCTGTGATCCTCCTGTCTCAGCCTCCCAAGTACCGGGACTACAGGCATGTGCAATCACACCTGGCTCTTTTTTAAAATTATGACCCAAGAACCTAAAAAGGGGTCAAGAATTTAGTTTTTCCTTTTAGAATCTTTTCTCCCTGAATATATTTATATTTAACTAATTCATTTATTTCAAAGCAGAAAAAACACTTCATATAGGGTCCACCCAGTTTCCAGATATTGGAAATTACATCCAATACTCATGACACTGACTGTGAATACCCAATCCAATGTCTTGATGTCCCCTGGGGTCTTGGTTGATTTTGAATATTCTACATGTAAATCAAGAGCATTTCTCACAGTTCTGTTACATGTGCTACTTTTCCTAATTATGTTTTGATGAAAATTTAATATAATTAAAATACTAACAGGCACGTAGTCCCTAGAAACAATCGTGTTTTCTAATTGAATTGAGAATGAACAGAATCTAGAAGGAAGTCCATTGTCACCATATAACTAAACACTCAGTCCACTATACCTTGAAACATCTGATAGTTACATCAATTTAGAGGAACATGGTTAACCACTAAGGTGTGCACGCATTTAAGTATGGGTTACCTTATTTCCACACAAGTTGTTTCCCATTAGAGGCAATTTTAACCTCTGAGATTGTGTTTTCCTTGAGTTTAATTCCATCCTTTATTTTTTTTTCTCTCTCTTTGTTCTCCTCCAATATATAGTTTAAAATTAAATTATAGCCAGATGTGGTGGTGCACGCCTGTAATCCCAGTACTTGGGAGGCTGAGATCGGAGGATCCAGGTTCGTGGCCAGCCTCAGCTACTTAGTGAGGCCCTCCACAACTTAGTGAGACCCTGTTTCAAAATAAAGAATACAAAAAATAGGGCTGGGTTGTAGCTCGGAGGTAGAATGCCCCTGGGTTCAATCTCCAGTACTGCAAAAAAATACATATTTTCTGTTTTACATTTCATTTATAAAATTTTTTATCACCATTCATCTTCAAAAACAATGAGTTTCTTTTGGTATAACTTCAATCTAGGAGACTCCTGAGCCCTCAAAAAGTGTTGAATATGATTTTAACAAAGACAATGCCACTGTACTTACTGAATTTCTATAATTCAAGGTCTTAATCTTGGAAGACAATTAAAAATAATGTTTGAGCTGGGTGTGGTGGGGCACTCCTGTAATCCCAGTACTTGGGAGGCTGAGACAGGAGAATTGCAGGTTCGAGGACAGCCTCAGCAACATAGCAAGACTCTCAGCAACCTAGCAAGGCCCTGTTTCCAAACAAAAAACAAAAAGGGCTGGAGGTGTAGCGTGGAGGTAGACTACCACTGAGTTCAATCCCCAGTACCACACACACACAAAAAGTTTGAATATCCTAAAAAAATGTATATATTGATTTGTTCAGATTTTTTAGTATGTCTGGGAATTAGAATATATTATATTGTGTTATATTATTTTGTGTTATACTTAAAAATGTTTTTTTACATTCATATTTTTCTTCCTATATTTCCAGATGGGCCCACTAAGGAATTTACCCTTGCAGCTAGTACCACTGAGACTTTATTATCAGACCTTATACCTGAAGTAGAGTATGTGGTAACAATAACTTCATACAACGAAGTAGAAGAAAGCGTACCAGTTATAGGCCAACTAACAAGTAAGCACGCTTATAAATTCAAGTGCTTTTATATTTTAAATTCTGCAGATTTTTCCATCTTCAGATGTAATTTTTTATTATACAGAGTTAATTTGCTAACTCTTCTTTCTGTAATCGTCACTATTAGTAGATATGAATAATTCATTCCTGATCTCTGGATGTAATATCCTGAATGAAAATTATTTATAACATGTTCCAGTTATATACTTTTCCAGGCAATAATGTTAAATCTTCTTGAAGTGTCTCTAAAATATTATTAAAAATAACTTATTTCCAAGGAAATGCTCATTGGCAGCCTGACAGCTGGGCATTAGCTTACCTTTGAAAGACAATGGCAGAAAACTAATAGATTCTTTTTTTATGTAATATTTGTTTGGGTTCATTTCCTATTGTAATCATTAGATTTTGACTCAGTTCAAACAGGTGGTCCGTCAAAGCCAGGGGAGAAGAAACCTGGAAAAACAGAGATACAAAGTGAGTAGTTTCTTAAATTTTTGCCTGAATTTGTAGAAGTTATATAGTATAGAGTAGATGTTGCAATTATATACAGAGATTGATTTTATTCCCATATTAATTTCCATATGGGTTATACAGAGGGAGCACAGAAAATATAAGTAATACGTTTAACTAAGTAGTTACATTAAAGTTCTGACTTTCTAGTCACTTTTTCATTCTAAGACCAATTGATGGCCTCCTTTTGTCTTATCAATTGCTTTGTCTGACTTACTAGGATGAATTCTTAAGGAGTGTCTTGGACTACTAATTTTACCACTTTGTAAAAGAGTGCTTTATGACCCAGAATGACAATAAAAAGATGATAAACACCAAGGCCTCTTTATCTAGAAATTTTCCTTCTAGATCACTGTTTATCATTCTTTCAGATATTTAATAATCTGAAATGAAGCTTGTGGTATGAAGTTGCAATGCTAATATTTTTCTAAAACTGCTAGTATTCTAACCAAAGCATTAATGGCCCCACTAGACATTTTAGTATACTTAAATTGGCCTGTTAGTGTGTGCAAAAGTTATTTAAGCATGCCACTCATCTTTGGCTTGCAAAATTTTCCAGGACCCTTTCCTTCTCATCCTAGCCAAATACTTCTTTTATTATCTATCAACTGACTGCAAGGGCAAAAATGTCTTCAGAAAACCCACTCATTGTTGTTTGGAAATACACATTTTCATGAAAACCAATCTGGCCCCTCCACTACAGAGAGAAGGAAAGATGACATCCAGTTATAACAGTCACTCTTTCTATCTTTGTACTTTAAGTATACCATATGGAATTTAACTTTTGAATAAAATGATCATTTCCTCTCCTTTTGTAGTAGGCTAGGTTTTAATTGTCCAATTTGAGCACATTGATAATTAGGGCAGCATATCTTGGCTACTTCACATAATTTTATGCTTAGTTTTACTTATATTAAATGCCATTAAAACCTTCTAGACAAACCCTATTGCAAACTTTAGACAATTATATAGAAAATGCAGCAGAATACTTAGAAATTTGACCTTTCCTTCAACTCAACTACATTTGCTTGATCTGTACAGCAATTATTTTGCATTTCTTTGTTGATGCTGGGCATGGTGGCACATGCCTATAATCCCAGTATTTGGGAGGCTGAGACAGGAGGATCACAGGTTCGGAGTCAGCCTCAGCATCTTAGTGAGGCTCTCATCAACTTAGCGAGATCCTGTTTCCAAATGAAAAATAAAATAAAATAGAAGGCCCCTGGTTCCACCTCCAGTACCACAAAAAAAAAAAAGAAAATAAAAAGCACTTTGCTTACATTTCTTTTTTATATCTCTCATGCTTTATATAATGAAGAGAAGAATGAGGGTAGCACAAAATTTGCGGTCATGTTCTCCTAGACAGCATGGCATATCCTGGTTATTTCTTCTCACATATTGTCTTATCTAGGAATTTAAAGATATCTAGTTCCATAAATGCATCTTGAAGAAGGCGCTGAAAAAGTTTCCATGTGTACTAACAAAATTTTACATTCTTTTGTGCATTTGAATGAAGAACAGTAGATAAATACACTCTAATGAACAGAATGGTTTAAGAGGGTAACATTATTCTGTGTTATCTTGTCTTTGTTAATAATGGATTGATTTAAGAATCCATCATTTAAAAATGTATCAAATGTATTTCAGAATGCTCTGTCAGTGCCTGGACTGACTTAGTTTTCCTTGTGGATGGCTCCTGGAGTGTGGGAAGAAACAATTTCAAGTACATATTAGACTTTATTGCTGCTCTTGTGTCTGCTTTTGACATTGGGGAGGAGAAGACAAGGGTTGGAGTCGTTCAGTACAGCTCTGATACCAGGACCGAATTTAACTTAAATCAGTACTACCAGAGGGATGAGCTTCTTACTGCAATTAAAAAAATTCCATACAAAGGGGGCAACACAATGACAGGTATGCTTTTACAGATTGTACTATTGTTTCAAATAAGTGAAATATCTATTTTGGGGAGGAATTAAGCACTGCTCAATTATCATATATTAAATGCCTTTGAAGTTAATTGCATCGTTTTGGACTTTGGCAAAATCGGGTAGTATAGAGTGAATGAACGTGTTTCTTTTTCCCTTTAGGGGATGCCATTGACTACTTAGTTAAAAACACTTTCACGGAATCTGCTGGAGCAAGAGTTGGCTTTCCTAAAGTGGCAATTATTATTACGGATGGCAAATCCCAGGACGAAGTGGAAATTCCAGCACGAGAGCTTCGTAATATTGGAGTTGAAGTTTTCTCTTTGGGTAGGTTAGGTTTGGCTAATCATTTTGATTGTAGACCTGGCTTCAATACACTTAATGTTTGGGAGGATAAAGGATGATGTTTCAAGGAATGATGCTATAAGAAGTGTTTACTGTATTTTATAGTGTAGTATTAAGCCAAATTGTCTTTGAGTAAAAATTCTGCTCATCTCCCTCATACCACACCCTTCGCATATGCATCAAGTGAGGTTCTAGTCACATTCTTTGCCAGCTCTCTACTTTTCAAAGAACACTGGGCCAATGATTCTAATAAAGATCCTCCTTGTATTATCATTAAATGTTTTTTTATGCGTTTCCTATATTATGTAATACTTCAAGAATTCTGAGGACTCCAGCTCATTCAGGACTCTGGAAGAAAAAAGTATTATCTTTACAGATGGCAGCCACAAATGACGGCATGCTTGGGATGCGAGCTCACTGTTTTACTAACCAGTCGGTTTCCTCTTTGGCCATTCATTTTATGTGAAATCATAAAGGTTTTTGTCATTTGAACAGTTGCACATGAGTTATGAAGCACAGCACTTCTCGCCTCTGGCTTAGCGAGGATTTGAAAATGTCTTCAGCCTGGAAAGATTGAGAACGCACAGAACTTCGGGTCGGTACCTCTCCCATTTCAATATACCCTTGGCCTTGTGTATTTTAGGCATTAAAGCCGCAGATGCAAAAGAACTCAAGCAGATTGCGTCCACGCCGTCACTGAACCATGTTTTCAATGTGGCCAACTTCGATGCAATCGTGGATATTCAGAATGAGATAATCTCCCAGGTGTGCTCAGGTGTCGATGAACAACTTGGTGAACTGGTTAGTGGAGAAGAAGGTAAGTGCATCGCTTGTCAAATGTCCCCAGGCATTAGCATCTTCCGCTATTTGATAGGACTTAGAGCTTTACAGGTATCCGGGAAGTAGACATGTTTACCTAAATATATCCTCCAGTGATTATCCAATTTTGTTTTCCATTTATTTTTCAGAAATCAACTTATTAATAGATTGTCTGCCTCTCCACCACAATGATTTATGTCTTTGTAAAATTCTTAGAAATTTGAAGAAGTGGATGAGTTTTGTTTTGTTCTTTCCTTTAAGATCCTTTTGTGCATAATTTCTATCCATAATCAGACTCTTGCTTTAATTATCGTACACTCTGACTTAAACATTGGAAGGCTGGGGAGACATTTATTTTAGCATTCCACAATTTCATATAATAACATTGTTTCTATCAACTGGCTAAGGACAAGAGTTTTCCATCCTCATTCTCTGCTTAATGTTTTCAAAGCTTTTAAGAATATTTCAAAGATCAATCTGATCCTCCCACATCTGGAAAGTTTTCCCACTTCTATCAGTTATTACTTTGAAATACATGGAAGAAAGAAGAGGCATTTCAAAAAGATGTTTCACACGCATCTTTGAACCTGAAAAGTCACAACTCAAAGCCTTTATATTTTCCCATGATTGTTCTCTCAGTTGGAGAATCAACAAATGATTAAAGACGAATTCTAAATAGTCACAACCTCGATCATATAAACCCTTTAATCTCCAGACCCTGAGTATTTTGGCAAAGTTCACTGGCTCTAATTCTGTCCCAGAACTTCTCATTACTTCATGGGCTCTGATTCTTTTTCTTTATTTTGTTACCTGATGCCTGGCTGTTTTGCTCTGTGCTCTGTATTACTGCAATATCCAATCTGCCCCACATACACTTCCCTTGGTTTACCTTTCTTTACTCCATTCCATCTCTTAAACTTGCTAATTCTTCACTGAAGTGCAGTTGCATGGATGCATGGGTGGGGCAAGCTTTTGTTCTGCCGTCTGAGCTCTCCTTGGGAGCAGGGTCACGCACAGGTGTTCACAGCATTCTTCAGGCCGTTTCCTTGTCCTGTGGCATTGGCTTGAGACTTGTGTTCCCTGTGCTGCCTCTGCATCACTCAAAACCTTTTGCCAGACTTCCAGCTGGCACATCTGTTGCTTTCCTCCTCCTCCTCATTACTTAAATGCCATTTTATGCACTACACCTGATTGCCTTTTTTAGGGGGCGATGGATAAATTTATGCCTATTTTCGTACCCACTTCTTGCAGGCTGACTTATAAAAATTTAAGATTATATCTTCTGGGAAGTTGATTCCATTGACAAATCTAGAATTTTGAAGACTTGTGTGAAATATCTTAAAGTATGTTATGCTGACTTTTAAATGCTTGACTATGTTCTACAGAAGTAAGGATCAACATTTTTTACATGATTGATATTTACACATCAATATGCTTGCACAATGAACCATCATTTCACCTCTGTTTGGTGGCACTTTGCACATAGTTGAACTTTTTTCTTGCACTGAATTAAGTGGGATTAAAATTTTATACAATTATAAGAAACTGTCTTTTAAGAACCGATAGATGGTTTTTCTTTCTCAGCATCATATATATCACAGTTTTTCTCTTATGACATTACTAAAACAAAAAAGTTTCCTGATGAATTGCATGAATGTATCATGAATTGATACAACAAATATTTCTTTGGGACCTGAGAATAAAGGTAATGGGTAAAATGCCAAAACTGGAATAGAAATTTTGGTTGCAGAGAAGAATTAGGTATCAGGTGTCTTATCATAAATTTCTTCCAAAGACTTTTTCTCTGAACTTTTCAGCAGCCTGACTAAAAGTAAGACACTAACCACTACTGGTTTGTCAGGTACAGGCAAAATTAGGGGAGAGAGGGTGTTGGGTAATATACGTTCATCATTCATTTGGATAAGGAGAAAGTCCAAACTTAAAGATCTAATTAATAAAGCTGCCTGCTTCTTCTTTTTAGTTGTTGAACCTCCTTCAAATCTGGTTGCCACAGAAGTCTCATCTAAATATATTAAGCTAAGGTGGGATCCATCTCCTAGTGCAGTGACTGGCTATAAAGTCCTCCTCATACCAATGGCCACAGGGAGCCGACAGCACGCTCTGAGCGTGGGGCCTCAGACCACCATGCTCAATGTTCGAGACCTCTCTGCAGACATAGAATACCAGATTAGTGTTTCTGCCATGAAGGGACTGACATCCAGTGAAGCTGTCTCAATCATGGAGAAGACTCAGCCAATGAAAGTCCAAGTGGGTGAGTTCACAGGTCCCTCGCTGGGTGTGGAATTGTGCGGGTCCGTCTGCCAGCCTGCCCTGTTGGCTTGACTTTTTTTCAGACAAAATAGATTTTGTCTGAAAAAATTTTTGACAAAATAGCTTCTTTGAAAGAAGCATGCTTACTAAGAAAGCCAGCTATCTCTAGTTTGATTGATTAATCTGTATTTGTTGAAGTTTATGGACTTTCTTTTTCTCTACAGAATGCTCACGTGGTGTGGATATAAAAGCTGATATTGTGTTTTTGGTTGACGGTTCCTACAGCATTGGGATTGGAAACTTTGTGAAAGTTCGGGCTTTTTTGGAAGTCCTTGCAAAAAGTTTTGAGATTTCACCAAATAGGGTACAGATAAGTCTTGTCCAGTATAGCAGAGATCCTCATACTGAGTTCACTTTGAAAGAATTTACCAAAGTCGAAGATATAATTAAAGCAATAAACACCTTCCCCTACAGAGGAGGCTCTACCAACACTGGTAAAGCAATGACTTACGTCAGAGAGAAAATATTTGTGCCTAACAAGGGCTCAAGAAGCAACGTCCCAAAGGTTATGATTCTTATCACTGATGGGAAATCATCAGATGCTTTCAGAGACCCTGCCATAAAACTAAGGAACTCAGATGTTGAAATCTTTGCGGTTGGTGTGAAGGATGCTGTTCGCTCAGAATTGGAAGCTATCGCTTCTCCTCCTGCTGAAACCCATGTGTTCACAGTGGAAGATTTTGATGCTTTTCAGAGGATATCTTTTGAACTCACACAGTCTATCTGCCTTAGAATTGAGCAAGAACTGGCAGCTATAAAGAAAAAAGGTTAGTAGACTTTGTAGAGTGAAAGTTATTTCTTCATGATCAAATATTTTGGTTCTAAAATCATGAATATCATACTTCTTCAGTTATTTTTGTAAACAGGAAAAAGCAACTTTCCTATGTTTTTGAAAACTATTGAACTTTGTTTATTTAGCTCTGAGATAGGACTTTCTCCTGGATCTGGAACATTTCTTTGTTCGTGAAAAAGCTGTTCCTTCAGAAGAATCATAAGATATTTTTGCTCCTAAATCTGTAAGCAGATCTAGGAAGAAGCTTTAGCCCACATATTGGTCACAGCTAATTAAACAACCATTTATCGAGAGTTTACCATATGCTACATACTGAGCTAGGTTTTTTTTTTTTTGCGGTACTGGGGATTGAACCCAGGGGCATTCTACCTCCAAGTTATACCCCCAGCCCTATTTTTTGTTCTTTATTTTGAAACAGGGTCTCACTGAGTTGCGGAGGGCCTCACTAAGTAGCTGAGACTGGCCGCGAACCTGGATCCTCTGGTCTCAGCCTCCCAAGTACTGGGATTTCAAGCGTGCGCCACCACGCCTGGCTCTGAGCTAGGTTTTTTGAATCAAAGGTAACTAGAACATAGTCCTGGACCTTTGAATTCTTTTTATGTCTTTCCTTTCCTGGATCATGTTTTTGGCGTCATCCCTCACATTTGGAGTTTGCAATCCTTTTTCATTGGTTTAGATTCTAGTTTTCAATGTTCAGTTAAAAGTACCATCCCTTTCATCAAGCACTGTGACCCTCACTAGCACTTTCCCTCATTTGGCATTCACACATGCTTTTTGTTGTTGTTGTTGTTGTTAATAACCACGTGCTCTCTTATCTCTCCAGTTTGAATGTATGCTTCCTAAGGACAGACAGTGGGCATTAAACATTGTCTCTTACTATGATTTAGTTTAATAAATGCTTAGTTTAATAAGTGTCCTTTTGTTAGGAAAAATTCCTTAGTTTTACTTTGAAATATCTATCTACCTTCAAAGGTTAACATCCAAGTACCAGAAATGAATAGGGAAATTGTGATGGTTCTTTTTAGATCTGCTACTGTTTAAATACTCCACACATGAGGAGGGCATTCTACCACTGCTTCACCTTAAGAGCTCAAGGTTCAGTTTTAATTAGGCATTTATATGACATAACTTAGTGTTATGGATGGTCAAGGCAAATGAGCAGGACCTCCTTGTAGGACTGTACATGAGAGGCCTTCTCTCAACGGTCAGTGTGGAAGGTTTACTCAGTACATTGGCTGCAGTGGCCAAATGAATATAAGCCATTTCAGAAACATGTAGTTGGTAGGTCCATTTTTTGTTTATAGATTTAAAAATCTTAAACTAAATCTTTTTTTTTTTTAATAGCTTATGTGCCTCCAAAGGATCTTCATTTTTCTCAGGTGACTGCTAACAGTTTCAAAGCCAACTGGTCTCCTGCTGGAGAAAATGTTTTTTCCTATCACATCACATACAAGGAGGCTGCTGGGGACGACGAGGTCACGGTGGTGGCGCCAGCCTCCAGCTCCAGTGTGGTTCTCAACAACCTGAAGCCAGAGACCCTGTACTTGGTGAACGTAACTGCGGAGTACGAGGACGGCTTCAGCCTTCCCTTGGCTGGAGAGGAGACCACTGCAGAAGGTGGGATGGCTTTCCACCGGGTTTTTCCAAAAGCTAGTCATTTATTGTAGAAGGAAGTTACAGTTTGTAATAACCACCTGCTCTATAGTTTCCGTAAGATTCTGCATATTTAACATATAGCTATTTATAAGAAAGAGAAAAAAATTTTAAGTAAAAAGCTTTAGATTTATTCTGATGAATTTGAGGTGAAGAGACATAGAGAATTGTTGATAATTATGGAATTAGCTTTTGAAATCCTGCTCATCCATCTTTATCTGTCCTGTGTTCATCAATGTCCTGTTTTGAATACTTCTGCAATTGCCTTATTTTGCTAATGGAGCTAATGGTGGATACGTATTGCCACATTTTTTTCTTTCTTAAAAATTGTGGTAAAACATACATAATATAAAATTCATAGTTTTAGCCATCTGAGTTTACATTTCAGGAGAATTAAGTATATTTACCTTGTGCTACCATCACCACCAGCTATCTCTGGAGTGTGCAAAACTGAAACTCTGCAGTCATTAAACAAGAATTCCACATTCCCTGATTCCCCTGCTCCCGGAAACCACCATTCTACTTTCTGTCTAAGAATTTGTTCATTCTGAATCGAGAGAGTGGAATCATACAGTATTTGTTATTTTGCATCTGACTTATTTCACGTAATACAGTGTTCTTAAGATTTATCCCATTGCAGCATGTAACAGAATTCTCTTTCTTTTTAAGGCTGAATATTATTCCATGTATGGATATAATATCCACATTTTGTTTATTCATCCATCAATGGATATTACATACACATTTTAACTATTGTGCTTTGATGAACATAGGTGTGCTAATTTTACCAATGCTTTAAGATGTATTTGTTTAGCTGTGTTCTCTTTACTGGATAGAGCTGAATAGCTTTTGACATAATTTACCACATGTAATATCTAAGGGGCACCAATTTAACGTGCTTAGAAGAAGATTAAGACAAGTTAATTACTCTCTTTTCTCTGTCTCTCTTTTGGTACTGGGGATTGAACCCAGGGGCAGTCTACATCTGAGCTACACTCTCAGCACTTTTTATTTTTTATTTTGAGAGAGGATCTCACTAAGTTGCTGAGGGTTTTGCCAAATTGCTGAGGCTGGCCTCAAACCTGTGATTCTCCTGTCTCAGCCTCCCAAGTACTGGGATTACGGGTGTGTGCCACCACGCCCAGCTAAGGCAATTACTCTTAAAATGAGAACAGTGAATAATTAAAGAGATTTGGATGTTCTTTTCTACTTGACTAGAGGGAAGGAAAAGAGCATAAAGAGCAGCATGAGGGATTTAAGATAGTTATAAAGTATTTGCTGATGAAACTGGCACACATTGTCATACTTTATTGATAAAAGCTAGAGCATCTTTTTATCTCTGAAATGTTTGTCGACTAAGATGGATATTCTTCTTTTGTGCGTGGTTTGGGTATAGTTCTGCCTGAAGGCCAGCAAATAAACTAAATGACATAGGCAGCCTCTTATCATTCTTGTGACCCTATTACCTCGAAGTTCATACTTAGTTTCTGATTTTCCGTTGATTTCTCATATTGCCCACTGCTGCTTGGTGAGCATGGCTCTTCACTTTGGGATGGGCATGGGAAGGCTGTCTCAGGAAGAAACTTGAGCCTGGAGTGGTTTTGAAACAGAGTGCAAAACTTTTACCCTAGCTAGCTGTTGAATCCTATACTTTCAATATCTTCCTGTAAAAACAGAGAACAATGTTATGCTGTCGACTGTCTCCCATTCTCCCAGGAATGCTGGTGTTAGAGGCCACGGCTGTAGCTGTGCTGTGTGTGGGCAGTGCTATCTCAGTACTCTCCCTCCAGCAGCAGCTGGTTGTTTGTAGGAAGAGGTGGGAGGCATAGATGACCTCGGCTGGAGACTGAAAGTTAACTCTCCTACTGGCTATTGTAGGGTGCTCAAACATGGGATTCATCACCCCTCACTCCCAACTCTTAAACAGCTGTGCTATCCGCAGTTATTTTTAATTTTGTCCTTTTTAATAGGTGGAACAATTTTACTCTGTTTATAAATGTATTGGCATCTTTTGCTTCAGCCCAGGGAACATTGTTTCCCCCTCTCATGTTTTCAGCCATTGGGCTGTTTTACAATAGAGTTTGGTAATGCTTTTCCAGTTCTACTGTTTGTAGTAAAACAGGGTCTCACTAAGTTGCCGAGGGCCTCACTAAGTAGCTGAGGCTCCTGTCTCAGCCTCCCAAGTACTGAGATTACAGGCGTGCACCACCACGCCTGGTTCTGATTCAATACTTTAAGTTAGTATTTTAGCTCCTGCTCTGTGTCAGATTCTATGCTAAATATTTTCCACAGATTATTTCATTCAACCACTTCAATAATCCAATAAATAGTTATATTTTACTGCTGGGTAATCTGAGGCTCAGAATTTCGTATCTTGTAAGTTTCAGAGCCAGGATCCAAGTCCATCAGTCTACCTGCCCCATCTGTTCTTTGTCTCTTTCTTTGCCATACAAAATGAGTCATGGGTATAAGTCTGCCCACTACCATTTCTTTCTTTCCTTGAGAAATATCCCCCCCACCCCACCACACACACAGAGTGATCTACTGATGTGTTGAATTTTGAACTAAAGTTCTAATTTTGTGGGTAAATACAGGCATGCTACACTATAGTTTCATTCTCAGTGTGGACTGAGAACACAATGACCTTGAGTTCACCTTTCCTGAATGTGTTGTCCATATGGATGGTTTGCCCCTTTGAACAAATAGGACATTTAAACATGTTTACTAAACACAAATCTAAATGACATTCTCATTTGGGCTTAATGAAAAGTTCATTGAAGACTGTGAGCCTATGAGTGTTATCTACATTGCAATTTAACTTCAAGATTTAGATCTAACTAGTGCTCAATAAGTACCCATCACGGGCTTGCTCCCTGACATATATGCTCCAATTATCTCCAAGTCAAATGACTGTAGAGATAAAAAGCTAGTTATGGAGCTGGTGTGGTGGCACATGCCCGTAATCCCAGTACTTGGGAGGCTGAGACGGGAGGATCACGGGTTTGAGGACAGCCTCAGCAACTTAGCGAGGCCCTCTGCAACTTAGCGAGACCCTGTTTCCAAACAAAAAATAAAATAGGGCTGGGGGTGTAGCTCAGAGGCAAAATGCCCCGGTTTCAATTCCCAGTACCACACACACACACACAAAGCTAGTTATGGGATTGTTTCAGAATCTATTTATCTCTGGCTATATGAATGCACTAACCAGGATATTTATCAAAAAACTGCTCATGGATTTAGTTATAGAAATGTTGTAATTTAATGTTGCAAAACTAGTTTTGGTATTTTTAACACAAATTCAGCTTTTAAAAAACATATATATGTATTTTTTATTTCAGTAAAAGGAGTACCTCGAAACTTGAAAGTGACAGATGAGACTACAGATAGTTTTAAAATCACCTGGACTCAAGCTCCAGGGAAAGTTTTAAGGTATCGAATTATATACAGACCAGTTACGGGCGGAGAAAGCAGAGAAGTTACCACCCCAGCCAATCAGAGGAGGAGAACGCTGGACCACCTGACTCCGGACACAAAATACGAAGTATCTGTAATTCCTGAGTATTTCTCAGGACCCGGCTCTCCACTGACTGGAAATGCAGCCACTGAAGAAGGTAGAGGAAATATGCTGATCATAGGGTAACAACTCAAATCTTAGACTAGAGAGGAGAGTCTGACAGCTAGCCATGTAACACATGTCATGAGACTCTGTCTCGATTATCCGAGTATCTTAGGCTATAGTTCTTTTAGATTAAAATTGTTCAAATGTTTTATTTACAATATCATTTATTTGTGTTGGTAGAACTTGAATGCTATGATATGGTATAAATATTCTTTCAAAAAAACATAATTAAACTGGGTGTGGTGGCACATGCCTGTAATCCCAGTACTTGGGAAGCAGCCTCTGCAACTTAGTGAGATCCTCAGCAACTTAACTAGACACTTTTTCAAAATAAAAAATAAAAAGGGCTGGGAGTGTAGCTCAGAGATAGAATGCTCTTGGGTCAATCCCTAGTACCAAAACAATAATCACAACAATTCATCCCCCCAAATATTATTAAATACTTTAATATAAATTGGGGGATGACTGGGGATTAAAAATCAAACTGCTTGGCACCATTAAAACAGATTGTATGTTACTGCTCCAGGGAGATTTAAAAACACTAATTTGTTTTTATTTAAATGGAGTGGTTAGGCTTCTGGAATGGATTCTGATATTCATTGCAAATTATTAGTGTTTAATATGATAGTTCATTGAGAAAAAATGGGCATTCATAATTTTAATTTCATTTCCTATCTTTAAGGTTTCCAACAGTAACACAAATGCTAAGAGCATATTAATAATCACAAACAGCAGTTGAACACCTATTTTCATGAGGTTCTATATAAGGCTTTTTGCATACTAGCTCATTTAATCCCTGCAGAGATTGATGACATTGTTATTACTAACATTCCAGTTTTACAAAGAGTTGAGGCCAAGAGAAGTAAATAGTATCTCTGAGTCATGGAGCTAAGGAGCTGTGAGTCTGAGTTTGTGGACTTCCCTGCCCTGCCTCAGAAACTCTCTAGGAATATCCACCACAGGGTGGTCTGTGTCACTTGCCCTTCCTCCTGCTGGGCCACTCCCTCCTTCCCTGTGTGATCTGTATCACTGTCCTCTTCTGCTGGAGCCCGTTCTCTGTCTACCTCCCTTCTTCCTCCTTTCTCTTCCCTTTGGTAAGTCATTACTTCACTTTTTCTTTTTCTTATTGGGGATCTGGAACTTTTTGTACTGGGCACCATAAAGAATCCAGTAACTCTTCATCATTCTGTTTTCTGGAGTTAAACTGGCTGGGTGCTACATGCCTAGTGGAGGTTTGGGTGCCTTGAGATCCTGCAGAGATGATGTGGCCAATCTACCAGGAAAGTCATGAACTATCAGATGTAAGAGTTGGAAGGGATGGGTAACCCCTTGGGAGTTGTAACCAAGGCTTTGTCTCGGCCTATTTCTTCTCTTACTCCCCCCCCAAACACATCTTTTTTATCTTATTAGCATTATTTCTTGGTTATTATCTTTAGATTTTCATAGCATTATAATGATAAATTATTTTTACTGAAGACTTTTCAGAAGAGTTAAAAATCTACATTGTAATACCAATAGACATGGGTACTTTATTTTTGCGGTACTGGGGATTGAACTTGGGACATTCTACCTCCGAGCTACACCCCCAGCCCTATTTTTTTATTCTTTATTTTGAAACAGGGTCTCACTAAGTTGTGGAGGGCCTCACTAAGTAGCTGAGGCTGGCCGCGAACTCAGATCCTCTGGTCTCAGCTTCCCAAGTACTGGGATTACAAGCGTGCGCCATCATGCCCGGCTAACATGGGTACATTTTATAGAGCTCTGTTCCACTTTTAGGGGACCTTTAAAGGAAAGTATTTTACACAAAGATTCTAACACAAAAGATTTTAAACAAAAGATTTCAACTTAAGTAAACACAACAAATGAATTGGATGTCTTTTGGTTTGTTTCTAATATACAGGGCCCGATTTAGAAAGGCAAATTTTGTTAGTCAACAGCCTAAATCACTATAGACTCACCCGGGACATAAATTTGGTATAATATGAACACATATATAAAGTTAAAAAGTGTTTTACAAGTGATTTTATTATAATGGATTTTTATGTTATTATTGTTCTTTTTAAAATGAAGTTAGAGGGAATCCAAGAGACTTAAGAGTTTCTGATCCTACGACATCAACTATGAAATTATCATGGAGTGGTGCACCAGGAAAAGTCAAACAGTATCTCATCACCTACACCCCAGTGGCAGGAGGTGAGACTCAAGAGGTCACTGTGAGAGGAGATACGACAAATACCATGCTGAGGAGATTAAAGGAGGGGACACAGTATGCCTTATCTGTGACGGCCTTGTATGCGTCTGGGGCAGGAGATGCCCTTTTTGGAGAAGGAACAACACTGGAAGGTAATTACTATCATTTTTTATTAAAGTAACTGAGTTTATTTATGATTTAACATTTAGGAAGCTTAAAATGTTTTTCAAAGAATGAAATCTGGAAATGTGCAATCCTTTTTATGAAAAGGAATTGATATCAAAAAACAACCATTAAATTGTCTGCTATTCAGAGGTATAGAAAGTACACAACTGAAAAAATTAAACTTGATTAGGAATAAGTGTCTTGAGAGAGTCGAATATTACAGAAATGTGTTTATAGCGCCACGGGTTGGTTTAATGAATGTGCAGCGTTAGGGAGAAGGGACCTTGGGCAGCATCTGTGAACGAAGAGCATCTGCATTGCTGAAGGTCATGTAGCTCATGTAGCTGGTTCTGTCAGATCCAGATTGAGGCCATATCCTGACTTTTGGTCAAGTGCTCTCTTCATTACCATGCATAAAAGTCCTCATAATCACTCGAGAATAGGAGAACCCAAGTTTTTGTTTGTTTTCTAAGTGACTTCTAAGGTTCACTTTGGGTTAGCAGTTCAGAGTTAGTGCAATAGTTGGTAAGAACCATCAACAAGATTGGCTCGTCTCCTTGGTTCTGTAGATTGTCAGAGCTTCATATTTCTTAGGGCCTTTTGAGATATAGTGGCAGCTTAGGTTGAACTCAACACAACAACTAAGTAATCAGCGTAAGGGGGGAAATACAAATTTCACTTAACTGCTAGGGATTATAATACAAAAAGAAAAAAGCATTATCATTGCATGATTACAACAATATTGATAACTAGTACTATAGGCTTTCTTTCTTTTGATCACCATAGTTTGTTATTTATTTTAAAATTAATCTGAAATATCTTTTGTAATGTAAAAATCACAGTGATATTAAGTAAAATATCCATCAAACTTGATGGATCCAAGAGCTGGGAGGATTGTAGATGTTAGAATAGGCAGGGAAAAAGCCTGTAATAAGCTATTCTGATTGGATGCTTAAAGACTTAGTCTAGAATTAAAAACAAATAAACAAAAAATTATTCTAATCAAAATAATAGTGATCAAAAGTGTAACCCCAGTCATCCATTAAATCTGTCCAGTGGTGAGGATTTAAATAAAAGACTAGCAGGGTGTGGTGGTGCATGCCTGTAATTCCAATACTTGGGAGACTGAGGAGGATCACAGGTTCAAATCCAACCTCAGCAATTTAGTGAGAATCTCAGCAACCGAGGGAGACCCTCTTTCAAAAGAAAAAATTAAAAGGGCTTTGGGTAGAGCTCAGAGGTAGAGTGCCCAGGGTTCAATCCCTGGTACCACGGGGGGGGGGGAGAGGGAATAGACCAAATACCTGTGTGTTAAGTACTGATAGCCAGAAGAGTCTGATTGTACTACTTAGCTGTATGTCTTTGAAATAAACCCTTTACCCCATGAGCCTCAGTTTATCCATCTATAAAAATGGGATGATCATCCTTCCTCCTTCTTCCCAAGGGTTAGTATGGATATCAAGTGGGAAAATGTAAATGAAACACTTTGGGAGCTATAAAATACTATATGTATATAAAATTCATCAAGAGGAAATAACTTACTAACTTTAGAACTGATATATAAAAATAAGCATCAGTAAATATTTCAGAGACATTGATTGGCTGCAATCAATTGCAAGCTTTGAAAATGAGAGTCAGAAATGGAAATTGCCTTAACTACAGAGACATAAACCTAACAAGAAGAGCATGTGATCTCTACCTCTGGAGCAACATCCACAATTTTGGAGAAGTTCAATCTTTTATTGTGACCTTTTGAAGTTTTTAAAAATATGCTTTTTATAAGTTTTCAGCATAGATTGTTCATAGGATTTTTAAAATAGATAAACTTTTGAGCTTTTATCTTTTCACAGAATAAGTGTAGATTATTTATATTTATGAAAAGTTCTTAACTTATTTTAGCACCTTGGAAATAATATAACAGATTTTCTTTTGGTTGTTCCTTTTAACATTCTGATATTCATCTGCACTTCTTTGCTTTAAAAATATATTCATGCTGAGTCAAAATTTTATTGATTCTAAAAATTAAGGTATTTTTTTTTACCAGGAATAGTATATTAAAATCTTATATAACAAAATGCACTTTCAAAATTTTACAGCAAACACATTCTATAAGGCTGGTTTTTTTTTCTAGGCAAGATAGAAAGTTAAATTGCTTATGATGTTGGAGCTATGCACAAATGGTACAAAAATATACCAGCTTGTATGCATGTTTGAGTGTATGTACACACATACACATGCATTTGATCAGAAATTACCTCTAAGCACATCTAATACACATCTAAGCACATCTCTAATATACATGAAGCAAAATAAATTTTAAAAACTATGGTTCCTCATTTCCTGAAACAGAAGAAAGCTAGATGATATGTAAGTTTGTTTAAAAATATAGCTAAATAAACTAAATTATGATAATCAAAAATTTATTTTCCATTTACACTAGAGCTCTTTACTGCAGTAGCGGATTACATAAAATGCTGCCAGCCTGATTTTATTAACATATTTATCCCATTGCATTATGTGTGGTAAGCTTGACAAATATGTGAAGGCATAGTTGTGACTAAATTAAAATAATAGAAGATTTTTTTGCCCCTGGTTATTCCATTTCATTTTATTGTATGAACTCAGCCAAATCCACATACCATATACAGGAATAGGATATGATGGTAAACGCAGGGAGTGGAAAGCCCAGAAACAGAGCCAGGCAACTGCTTTTGAGGGCTGCTGTTTTTCTAATCTGTTTTCTCCTGGGAGAGGGGGTGGTAAGAGCAGACCTTGAAGGAATGTCTCTTCTATCCAGAGGCATGGAGTCAACCAGTAAGGGCTTTCTGTAGGCTGAACATTTTATAAATTACCTCAAGTGCATTGTGGCTTTCGATTTGAAGAGTGAAAAGGTTTCTTTTCTTTTTTAATATTTAGTATAATCTACAACCATCCCTAACTTGAATCTGTTACTTAGTACTTTTTTTGAAATGTAGCTGATGATCAGAAAATTCCCCTGTCTCTGGAAGACAGATTTATTAGCATTGGCACTGGGAGAAGTTCATGGCTGGCAGTTGTTCTGTGTGCAGTAGAATCGCAAAGGCAGATTTATTACTATTTCAGATCCAAACTTCAGAGGAATCTGAGCACAAACCAATAGTTTTGATTTACATAGTTTTCCCCCTGTCATTGTTAAAGTAGATAGACCTAATATAATTACTGAAACACTACTATACATGTAAATTCACTTTACATCTTGATAGAAGCTTCGACAGTCACTGTTAATACATAAAGAAAGCAGAACCCGCTGCTGTGTACCTTTAAATGAATAATACTCATTTTTATTCAGAGATATGCCACAAATGAATGAAAATGGCAGTTTGGGGATAATATCGTCCTTTTTTAAGAATTTCATGTGCTGACTCAGTGTGGTGGCAGATGCTTGTAATCCCAGTACTTGGGAGGCTGAGACAGGAGGATCTCAGGTTCGAGGTCAGTGCCTCGTAACTTGGTGACACCCTATTTCAAAATAAAAAATGAAAAGGGATGGGGGTGTAGCTCAGTGTCAGAGCACCCCTGGGTTCAATCCCCAGTACCATAGAGAGAGAGAGAAAAAGAGAGAAAGAGAGAGAGAGAGGAGAGGGAGAGAATTTTAAGTGGGTTTTTTTTTGGTACTGGGGATCGAACCCAGAAGCATTCTACCTCCAAGCTACACCCTCAACCCTTTATTTTTATTTTTATTTTTGAAACAGGGTCCCACTAGGTTGATGAGAGTCTTCTTTTTTGGCTACAGAAAATATGACTTTTCAGAATTTTCTTTGTTTCAGTTGTCATAGCAACCTACCAGTGTCCTAGGCATGAATGTCTTCCTGCAGATCAAACCAAACAAACTCAACTGACATTTGGTTACAATGAGGTTTTTAGCACATCACAGGAATTCTGCATGACACTGAGTAACACGAGGACCCTCCAAGAAGGACTAACAAGGCCTCTGTGTTTTCCTAGACTTACTGCTGTCTCACAATTTGAAAAACCATACATGCGGGTATAACAGATCTGATGTTGCCAGGGTACTTTAACACAGTCATGGGCCCATAACTCTTAGATCCTTTTCTGTGAGTTAATTGTTATCAGAGAAAGATCTAAATCAGACTGGAGAGGTAATATGGAAGAGATTTTTTTTTTTTTTTGCTTGTGCTGTCTCTGAAGTTGAATGGTAATTTAACCATTGAGAGTTTTTTTTTTTTAAGAACTTTATGTTGCTAAAAGGGACTGAGTTAACTTATCCACAGTGAACTTTGTCCTTTGGAATGGTGGCTCTAGTTCCTTGGTTGTAAATCAAGTGTATTTCGACGTGAACGTTATCCAGAGGCAGGTCTTCTGTAGGCTGCTGTGGAAAGTTGGATGATTTTTGAGCTGAGCTTTAATGGAAAAGACAAATTGATTTAGAAGAGAGTTTACATTACATTTTCAATTTAACTTCTATTTTTGAAAGTGGCATGTGAAGCTCAGTGAAAACTGGCTGGAACAATCTATAAGGTAAAGTATGATTTCATTTCATGATGATTAATTTTACAGTTATCATCATTGACTAATTTGTATTATAATTATATTTACATTGGATGATAATTTGCTTTTCAGAAAGCAAGTGGAAAGGAAGCATAGGAAAGTCACTTAAATGAAGCATGAGTTCTTTGGCCTGGCACATGGAAAAACAAGTGTATAAATCAACCCCTTGTGGAGGCTCAGATCATGAGCAATGCACCCGTCTTCATTACTTCCCACAGTTGCAGCAAAGAGATGCATGCAAGTGCACACACACACACACACACACACACACACACACACCTTTCGAATATATATATGTGAATATGTTTCATAATCAGGACAGAAATGCTGAGTAGCAAAATTTCAAAACTTGGTAGAATTTATACCTTTAAAACTATGACAAGAGTGCACTGCTGCTCCTTGTACTTACAGTGGTACATATACTGGTATATGGGGAAATGATTGGGATAGAATAAAGGAATAAAAAGGATGCATGCCATCATTGCAGAAGATGGCTTGCTTGAAACAGTTGTCAGAAGTTCTATTGCCAGAGATAAGTATAACATAGAAAGCACAGATATGCAGCCCAGAAGGGAATAAAGTAAACACTGTGAGGTTAAATATTATTGAAAAAAAATGTCACCTAGGTAAAAACCCCGAACAAACCCAGCACTGCATTACTACTACTTACATTTGCAGAACTCTGGGAGGGAGCTAGGGAGCCCTTGCTAGAGCCGGGGGATCTAGGCTTAGGGAAAGCTCTCAACAAAGGGGCACAAAGTCTACTGGACTTGGTTTCTGTTCATTGCTACTGTTACTTGGCCTTCCCATGTGAGGACAGTAATCATTCCTGGAGAGAGGTTAGAAGTGAAACTTGTGACCTTACTTCCTGTCCCCCTCTCTTCCCTCTTAGGTACTGAAAAAGGAACACTTGCCCAAATCCAATCTAACCAAACTAAACCAAAACAAGTTGAACAATGTCTTCCTGTGGTTGTTTGTGTCTTGAGTTCCTTAAATGGAGGACAAAAGATACAATATACTAAAGCAAGCGACTGCTTGGCTAGGCAACACTTTTGCAGAACTTTGCTCACATGAAAATGTGATCAACCCTTCAATGAGGAGCCAGTGTCCAGACAGGATAGAGGAGAACAGAGAGGGGTCAACATCCTGTGGGTTTTGTGGGGGTAGAAAGGATGTGACAAGAAGCTTAAATCAACCTCTCAGTTATTTGAGGGTCATACAGTAGTATATGAACCATCAGATGGTCCCACGGAGCATCACCATGACCAACATTTGGACCAGTTTTGCTGTTACCCCACCTATCTTTATTTTTAAGTAGCCCCATTTCTAAGTGAAAGCAAGTGTGAGGGTTCCTTCTCACACTGATCCACCACACAGTCCCAAAATAGATGGGGAGGGGATAAAGAATTGTAGATGAATTGGAATCACAGGGCAGAGTTAAAAGATTTTTAGAAAGCACCAGTACTTGGGCACAACCCTAGACATTCTGATTTAATTGATTTGGGCAGGACCAAGCTTTCGGCTCTTCAGGCAATTCTATGTATCTGATCAGGGCCAATCCAATTATTCTGCTGCTGAGGATCCAGGGCCCCAGGAACTGACATGGACTGCTCGTGGCCTGCTCAGCTGGTTGGACACCTGGCCCCAAAACCAGCTTGGCTACTTGCCAGCCTGCATCCTGCCAACTGTACCAGCGGGTGCTGCACAGTTGCTTCATGTTTTGGTACTCTAATGTTTGGCCAAGTCAAGATCCCATTTTTAAAAACTCCAAGAGTTTAGGTTTGATAAAACTTACTTGTCATGAGTTTGTCGCTTCCTCAAAACTCATGGAGCAATGCAACAGAATACTCAGTCCTTTTGCTTTTTTGGAAGAAAATTATTAATATGTTTGAGAACAGTATGGACTTAATTTTTAGGAATATTCTTATCAAACCGACTGACATATAAGAAACTCACATGAAGCAGTTGTTTTTCTTTCTCCTTTCTTTGGATCTGTATTTCTTTGTCAGTAACATGGACTGTGGTAATGCTGGTGCCTGCAAATAATGTCTTCCATACCATAGGCAGAAACTATGACTTTTTAGAGGATTTCTTTTCTGTGATGGAGAACTTACTCAATGTTCATTAAAATTAGTGGTGTTATTCTGTTAATGAGAACTCAAAAACAATTTTTTTTGGTACTGGGGATACACCCCAAGCCCTTTTTATTTTATTTTATTTTGAAACTGGGTATCACTAAGTTGATGGCCTCAAACCTACAATCCTCCTTTCTCAGCCTCCCAAGTACTGGGATTATAGGTGTGTACCATCATGCCCCACTTCAGAAACTTTTTCTTTCTTTCTTTTTTTTTTGTAGTGCTGGGGATTTAACCCAGGGCCTTGTGTATGCTAGGCAAGTGCTCTACCACTGAGCTATAACTCCAGACCCAGAAACATTTTTTAATTGATATTTTATTTGTCTCTTAAAAATGTGCACATTATTTTCAGGACATTGATAAACCTGGAAAAGGTCTTCATTGCAATGTTACTATTTTGTTCTTATTTATAGATATTGAGAATGTTAGAATAGTTGGTTAAAATCCATGGGGAGACATGTCTTGTGGTGTGGGACCCTTTTGTTTTAAGCTCAGAAATGTCTTTGTGAATGTATTTTTGCTTCAACCACAATTCTCTTCCTATTATTTTTTCTCACAGTGAAATCATCAGCTTGTGTTTGTGTTTATGAGATGTCTGTTGTCATGGAAATAAACAATGTGACAAATTTAGTGCTGTAGAAAGAAGGGAGAAAAATAGGGTGAGAAGTACAACCTTTAGGAAAAGTAGAAACTGAAATAATTATTTCTAAATGACCCTAGTGTTAATTTGTAAGACAGTTCCCACATTCTAGCTAACTTTGTTTTTTGCTTTTTGGGATGCCATTAATGTATTTAGCTCATTTATATTCAAGGTCACTTTTTAAAAAATATACGTTTATTGATGCATTATAATGTAATGCATCATAAAGTAATTCATAATGTAATTACATTATGAATCGCATCATAATGTAATTCAGAGTGATAGTGACATTCTTGTACACAGCACCTGATGAACTTCCCATGGCCCCCTTCCTCTACCCTCCCCCTCCCCATACATAATACTGAAATTGCATTGGTATTCTCACATATGTACATAATGTCAAGTAAAGTCATCCCACAGCTGCCATTCCTGACTGCAACTTGGGAAATTTAAGAGGAGAGGCATGTATGTGTATATCAAGCAAAGGAAAAATGTGCTGCCCATTTAAAACTTAGATATTGGTTGTTGGAATATAAGTTATCAAAACAAATAAGCAAACAAAAAATCAATAACAGAACCAAACCAAACAAAAGAAGCAAACAACGTGAAATCATACTTTTTTTCCCTGCAAGTAAAGAAACTCTAAAGGTTTATGGCCATTTAAGTAGCAAATAGAGCTAAAGAAGACTTTTAAATGAGAATTAGCTTCAAGTCCTTGGGGAAGAAAGTCAATATGTTCTTGAAAATAGGCATTCTTGGTTGCAGTAAAATATGTAACTAATTTCCTTCCAGAGATGAGATGTCCTGTCAGCAGTTAAAGTTATTTATAACAGAGTTAGAATTTTTCATTTGGGCTTGGGGGCTGGTAGGCTGTCCAACTCCTGTGTCATTTATATTTTCCCCTCTCTAAATTTAATGATGTATGGTATTGTCCACTGATGTTTCTTTTTTATTCATTGCTATCTTTATTTTTGTGCTGAAATTCAATTGTTTAATTATCTTATTGCAGTTTTAAGATATTCATTTTTACTTTGAATCAAGTAAAATAATAGCCTTCAAAATTCTTGTAAGAACATTCTATATCATTTGCATGAATATACAACAATTACTGGCAACATGAATGCTGAGGAAGTAGATAGTTTTATAATGATGTCATACTGTGGCCTAAACCCTATGAAAGGTAGCCAGTATAAAGTGACCTGTATATTTATCTTACATTTAAAATATGGAAACTGAGGGTTTTATTGGAAGACATCTGTGCCTCCTATTAAATTGAGGTTTCCATATTTTTCCTTTTTTTATGAAAGAGCCAAAATTTAGTAGCAGACATTTTCAGTCAGCTAGAACAAGTGGTGTGCTTTATTTTGATGACTAATTGCTTTTAAGTTTTCCAAAAGAATTGGTAGTTTTTAGCTTCATTAGAGTTAAGCTATATTGAAAGTTTGCTCTTCTGTTCTTTTAACTGTATGAGCAAATAAAAGTTTCTCCAGAACATGATTATTGGAATTAAGGTTTGCAAGTGATGTGACATTGTTGCATACATTGAAGCAGCTTCTTTAAATTAGATCAGAGAGGAAAAGATCATGGAAGGAGATAAAGGTCTTTGTAAACAATGGGCTATGTCATAGGTAGATTGAAATGTGGTAAAATATTGGGATTTAGACACATTACTTTTCCATTTGGAAAAAATGTAAGGCACATATTCCTTTGAATTTGGATGGCAGCCTCATCCTGGAGGTCTTTACTTTTGAACTGGGCATACGGGGCAAGGCTGGTAAGTAGGAATCAAATGTAATTCTGAAGTGTCATTCCATCAATCTGTTCCACTGACAGAACAGGAAAAAAATCTCAGGAAGAAGAGGAAATGGGCAGTTTTAGACAAGTTGAGTTTGAGTCCAGCAAGTTAGGATGAATGAATATTTAAATATCTAGTAGGCATTTAAAAAATGATTCCACTTTAATTTCTATTCCAGAACGTGGTTCGCCTCGAGATTTAGTTATTAAGGACATCACTGACACATCAGTTGGTGCCTATTGGACGTCTGCTCCAGGGATGGTTCGTGGATACAGGGTCTCATGGAAATCACTTTATGATGATATCGAGACTGGAGAGAAAAATCTCCCTGGAGATGCAATTCATACTGTAATTGAAAATCTGCAGCCAGAGACAAAATACAAAATTTCAGTTTTTGCAACTTACAGCAGTGGAGAAGGCGAACCTTTGACTGGAGATGCCACAACTGAATGTAGGTAACACTGCAGGTGTGTTTGACTGTGTGTTGGTGATACCTAATAGCTGTCAGTTTAAATGGCATGCTGTTTAACCACTTGAATTTCTTTCTTCATATGATAAATGAGGACTGAACAAATAGGATCTTTAAAGAATGTGGTTTAAATTCAGGAATTTGGAATTAAGGTTTGCAAGTGACATGAGATTGTTGCATACATTGAAGCAGTTTATTTAAATTAGATCAGAAGTTAATATCTAAAATATATGTCAAGTTTTGAAATATTGAATCTCTTTCAACAACCTATATTTGATCCTCCCTACACACAGTGGAATGATCAACTAGATAGGATACCCAACTAGTAAAAAGATCAGGACCCATGGAGATGGAGGGAATTCAGGGACATTTATGGTTGCATGATTTTGGTCAAGTTACTTAAGCTTCTTTGAATCTTGGTTTCCAATCTATGGAATGCAGATAATAAGTCTCATCTCTTAGAGTTATCATGAGAATTAAATGAAATAACAATGTACAAAGTTCCAAGTATAGTGCCTAGTCACTTAGAAAGGATTTATAAATGACGTGCGGCTATTGACATTATGACTTTCATATAACAAGACTAATCCTATTCTTTACTTTATACCTATTATATTTGGTAAGATTAAGTAAAAAACCCATTCAGTTTTCTGGGGGCTCAGATTTGCATCTGTCTCATTAATATTCTTTCTTGTAAATAACTATGAGTGATCTATCATCACATGGCTGGTGAAGGATGTATCAGAATTTCTTAGTTCTCTGCTGGCTGTGATAGCACACACCTGTAATCCCAGTATTTGGGAGGCTGAGACAGGAGGATCATAGGTTCGAGGACAGCCTCAGCAACTTAGTGAGACCCTGTTTCAAACTAAAAAATAAAAAAATCAGGCTGGGGGTTTAGCTCACAGGTAGAATGTCTCTGGGCTCAATCCCTAGTACAAAAATTTTTTTTCTTAGTTCTCTTTTCTAAAATCTTTGTTTGAGTGATAGATAAGGATGTGTCAATGTAGTCTAGAAATTTTAACAATAATCACTTTGGTGGGGGTTGTTGAGAATGGGGGAGACTGTACATTTGTGGGATTTCTGGGGGCAGGAAGGGCATGTGGAAAATCTCTGTACCTTCTGCTCAATTTTTCTATGAACCTAAAACTATTGTAAAAAATAAAGTCCATTAAACCAAACCAAACCAAACCAAACCAAACCAAAACAACAATAACATAAATCATTTGTTAAGTATGGACATATGTAAGAAAAAATTTACTTCTCTTGTTCTGGGAGGATTTTAGGAAAGGGAGAAAAATGGAACATTTATATATATATATTTTTTCTATTAGAGAGAAGTAAAAGAATTTAGTGGTTTTTCTGGCAAAGAAAGAGAGAGGAAAGTACCATGAGAATTTTCAGTTAAGTCTTATATTCTGATTTCAAATTTCCCTTTAACTAAAATCTTTTGATCTGATTCATCTGAGAAATTAACTTTCTTTTTATCACTGGCAAGTTCAGTTGGCTATTTTTAAGTTTAGATTTTTCTAAATTAACCAGCTTTTAGAAAAAAATCAAGCTCCTTATAGGAAATTTAAATATGAGAGAAGGCCTATTTCTCAGATATTCACATGATTGGTTTCCATGGTAGTAAATGAAATCTTGTGTCTGGAATATATTGGCTAATGTAGCTTAAGAACCTGGCAGAAAGTCATTCTCTCTTTCTGGTGGAAATTCGTTTGTTGCAAGAGAAGTCTTGTTGTAAACTTAGGCCAGATATGACACACATAGTTAAACTTATTTGTAGGAGTAAAGATAAAATTCATATGGCTGAGAAATTATTAAAGTGTATGTATTCCCCAGAATTTTCTATGTATCTTTTCTGAAAAATGTCCAAGCCTTCATATAATTATTTGGGCCTGAAAATCTCCACAATAGATGTATTTTAGCCAAAAGCAAGTATGTTAGCAGAAACTGTAAATAAACTTTAATGTCTTAGAAGATGAGCATTTAAAAGAACCTTTTAGTATTTTTTGGCTCTTTGATTTCAAGGCTAGAACAGAAAGGCCTCTTTTGGACTAGAGACAGACTTGGAAGAAATGAAATCTTCATTTTTTAGAGTATATGTAACTGCTCAAATGACTAAGCAAAGAAGATAGAAAACGAGAACCTGCTGCTTTGTTGTCTTATTTTACTTTGCTCTTTGTGGGCAGTAAAGCCATTTACAAAGTCCTTCCAGACATATGAGTGAGATGTGGTATTTAGGTGGCAGATGGATCCTATGGTGGTGACTAACTCAGCAGAGTAACAGATCCTACCCCAAGAGTTCCATAGATGCTTCCGAGGGGATAGCCAAGAGGTATCTTTAGGATTGCTTTTTACCCGAGACTCAGGAATGTGGAACACAGTCCACTGATGCAATAAAAACCATGTATTGGGACTAGAAAGCTGGTAGAGGGGAAATTGCCCATTGCCCCTCCTATGGCAGCAGGATCAACAGTGGCATTGTAGGGTCTTTGAAAGTATCTTGTAAGTTACCAAAACATGATAGAAACTTCATGTGTGAGGGTGTTACAGTATTTTATAGCATGCTATCAATGACTTGAAAAATTTTGCTTTTTAGTTATTGAGAGCCAATAAGACTTTTTTCTCCCTAAAATCTAGTTTACCATTAAACTAAGATGGTGTACTTTATTTAAATTTAGTTCCTTTTTTAAAGAATTAATGAAAACACAGAAATATAATTGAGATTCATGGACTCTGTCAAGGTATGAGGTATAGCTTTTGACTTATTAACATATAAGTTTGGAAAGATTTTGAAATTCGGGATTCCATTCTTTTGGGAACATAGATTTCTTTTTAGGCCAGTATTAATAATATTTAAATTTCCATTTTTCTTAGTTCCAAGTTGTGTGAAGTTGGTCTGAGAATTTTTTGTAAGACAGAGATGTCTTGTTCTACCAAGTAAAAATTTGAGAGATGGAAGTGAGAGATCAGAATACATACTTTAACATAATATCTTCTAGAAAAGTGTTAGGAACTATCAATTTTTAGTACTTGTGAATACCGGTAATGGTAATAATCAAAGTAGGTTATTTTTCTATATAATGTTTTTTCCTGTATTGTTTTCAAAACTCTAGGCAAAGCCTTTACATTTTTTGTTTGTAAATTTATACATGTTCTTTTATAGTTCATTCACTCAGAAAGTAGTAATTGAGAATTGAGAATAAATCTAAAAAATTTTATATTTTCAGAAAGTAATGGTCTTGGCTAAGAGTTCTCCTGGTTTCTTTAAACCCTAAAGTAAAGAATTTCAACTGATTTACTCTTGGTTAAAATTATACTTTTATTACCTCCCAGAAACTTAATTCACAACTATATATTGAGTTTTTAAGTCTATTTTATCATTCTTTGTCCTCTATGCATATTGTATGTCTTAAAAATATCTGGCTGCTTTTAAGATTTTCTTTTCATCACCAATTTTAAGCAATCTGATTATGATATGTCTTGGTATAGTTCTCTTCATTTCCCTTGTGCTTGGGGCTCATTGAGTTTATAGTTTCTTAGATCTATGAGTTTATAGTTTTCATAGAACTTTAAAAAGTTCATCCCTTCATTTCTTTACCTATTTTGCTTATTACACCCCTGTTCTCTTCAGTTATTCCAATTACACATATGCTCATCTGTTAGAACTTATCACATGGCTCACTGGTGCTTTTTTATTTTTTCAATCTTTTTTATTTCATTTTGTATAGTTTCTGTTATCATGTCATCAAGTTCACTAGTCACTTTCTGTAATTTCTAATCTGCTGTAAATACCATCTTGTACATTTTTCATCTTAGACATTGTGTTTTTTATTTTTTAAAAATGTCGTCTTTTTATTATTTAATCTTTTATATATAATTGGGTTTGGGTTATTAATATTTCTTTCATTCATTAAACCTTTTTATTCATGCATTACAATTGCACATAATAGTGAGATTCACAGTGATGTATTTGTATATGCACATAACATCATTGAGTCTTTTTATATGTTCTATATCTCTACTTAACATCTTGAGTTTTTCTCGTTAGTTTTTTATTTATTTTTGTGGCACTGGGGATTGAACCCAGGGTCATTCTACCTCTGAGCTACACCCCAGCCCTATTTTATTTTTATTTTTAAACAGGGTCTCATTAAGTTGTGGAAGACCTTGCTAAGTTGCTGAGGCTGGCCTTGAACCTGTGATCCTTCTATCTCAGCCTCCCAAGTACTGGGATTGCAAGCGTGCGCCACCATGTCTGGCTATTTCCTACCATTATTAATATATGAAATTTGGTTATAATAACAATTTTAATGTCCTTTTTGACAATTCTGTTATATATAATTTTCTATTGATTGATTTTTTTTATTATTATGGCAGCTGGGGTTGTCGTCACAAAATGCCATTGACCAAGTGGCTTAACCAATAGAAATTTATTTTTTCATAGTTTTGGAGGCTGGAAAGTCCCAGATCAAATTTTTGGTAGAATTTGTTTCTGGTGAATGCGCTCTTCTGCCTTGCAGTTGGCCACCTCTTCCTGTGTCCTCACATGGCTTTTCCTCATTTGGGCATGGCTGGGGTGGGGGACTCCCTGGTATCTCCTCCTCCTCTTATAAAGATTCCAATCCCATTGGGTGAAGGTCTTACCTATACCACCTCATTAACCTTAGTTACCATCCCAAAGGCCCCATATGCAAAAACCAACAGATTGAGTTAAGGCTTTGACATATAATTTTTGTGGGGGATGCAATCATTTTATCCATGACATAGGTCATAGTTTTTTCTTTCTTGGTATATCTCACAATTTGTATTAGGTGCTGGATATATTTATAAATATTCTTAAGCTTTTTTTTCTCCCTGGAATATAGTTCAATTGCTTTGAAATAGTTTGATCTCTCTGAAGCTTGGTTTTAAGCTCTGTTTTAGATTAGAGATAATTTTTCTCCATTATTGAGGCAATATTCTACTGAGTACTCTGTGGGATGTCTCCAGAATAATGGGTTTTTCTCTTATGACTAAGGGGGAGCATTTGTGGCTCAGTTTGAGCTCCAGAAATTGTTTTCTTGATTTCTTTTGGGTGGTTCTTTCCCTTGATTTGTCTAGTTTTCTCGCACATACACCCTGATTAATACTGAATTGAAGACTCAAGGGGGGGCATTATTATATTTTTGGAGCATTTTCTTGGTGGTGTGCCCTTTTCTACAGCACTTTGTTCTGAAGCTCTAGTTGCTTTGGATTTCCCAGACTCTCAACACCATGTTGTCAGTTAAGAGAAGCCACCAGCTTCCATTTGAATTCCTCCTCCCTGTACTGGTGTCTGGAAACTTTCTCCAAGCAATAGTCTGGGTCAATCTTGGAGTCTATTCTCATTTCTTCCCTATCTCTCAGGGATCACTGTTCAGTGCTGATTGATACTCACTGTCTAAAAACTACTGTCTTTTTCTTAAAGTTTCCTCCCTGCTGGGTTTTTTTTAGTTGTTTCATATGACTCTTGCCCACTTGAACATGAAAATTTCTCTTAAAATTGGGAAATATTCTTTGCTGATTTTGTTTCCTTCAGCTCAATCTTCCTATTAAAAATGCTTATCACTTCTTGAGTGTTTAGATTATTGAACTGAATTAAATGATCCTGCTTATACACTCTAATTATGTATAAGAAGGGATGATGTTGGCTGTTTGTGGATGTTCAGTGACCTGTTTCTGATAGTTATTATTGATCATGAACTATTAATAAAAGATAATATGATAAACAGTACTGGTTATACATTACAAAATACTATTAACATACAGTGCTTCCTAAAATAGTATACATCAGTTTATCTTAGAGCCCTTGAGATATTTTTACTCTGTTGTGCTCATAGTCTTACACACACATGGCAATCACAAGCATAGTATTAACTGTAGTAAAACTGGCTAGGCATAGATTGCAACTTTTTCTGAAAAGGCCTAAGTAAAATTTCTAACACTACATTCATGGCTTTTCATATTCTCCATGGCATTGTTACCAGACAAATTCTTTACAGATGAGAATGTAATAAAAATTCTAAAACCTCATCTCTGGAAATGGATATTTACTTTACTAAAATCTCTAGAATGCAAATAGGAAATCCCTGCAATATGAAATTTCATTTTTGAGTATTAGCTGGATAAAGAGAAAGTATCTTACTGAGATCTTGCTGAGATTAGCTTTACACGCCATCATGAATTTATGAGAGATTGCAATGCTAAGCAAGAGAACAGTACATATTGAAGAAACTACAGTTTCTTTTCACATAAATAAACAAGGAAGTGGACATCTATATTTCCTTTCAACATCGTATATACTTTAATTTTCCTTTTATCTTACAGTATCCCAAGATTCCAAAACCTTGAAAGTGGATGAGGAAACAGAAAATACAATGAGAGTTACATGGAAGCCAGCACCAGGGAAAGTTGTCAACTACCGTGTTGTTTATCGCCCCCAAGGGGGCGGGAGACAAATGGTTGCTAAAGTGCCACCCTCCATCACTTCAACTGTGTTAAAGCGACTTCAACCCCAGACCACATATGACATCACAGTTCTCCCAATTTATAAGACAGGGGAAGGAAAGCTTAGGCAAGGATCAGGAACAACAGGTATAAAACTTTAATAGTTTTTCTGGAAGGGAAAGTATGTACATGTTTTAAAAGAAAACTTTAACATGTTTACTTCATTTGCAAATGTTTAAAGTCGAATCTGTAATAAATTAAATTTAATTAATGGATGGGATACCTAATTAGCATATTGTTTTTACCAGTTTGATTCCTGGTAAAATAATTCTGCCTATTAATGTTCTAATTCTAAACTGGCCTGAATTATGAGAATTATTTATACTTCTTGGGTAGCAGTCTGTTATTAGGACTTTTATTGGACATTGTATCTGGTGCTGCGAAACTTAACCCTTCTATAAATACATATTTTTATAGTGGCTAATAGAAAATCCTAAAAGCCTAGTCTTATGGATAATATTTTTAAAATCATTTTTTATCATTACAGCTTCTCGATTTAAGTCACCCAGAAATCTCAAAACATCTGACTCAACTATGTCAAGCTTCCGAGTGACTTGGGAGCCTGCCCCTGGGGAAGTGAAGGGTTATAAGGTCACATTCCACCCTACAGGGGATGACAGAAGACTAGGAGAGTTAGTCGTTGGACCATATGACAACACAGTTGTTTTGGAGGAACTTAGGTAGGAATTAACTATTTTTATGTTAAAAGATTGAATCAATTTGTGCTAAAAAATGGAATAACTTATGTAAATTGGTAGACCTTACACAAATAATCCTTTATGTGTCTATTTGCCAGCAGGGTATTTTAAATCAACTAAATCTGCTTTCTTATGCTTGGTGCTGCTGGAGTTCTTAGTCAGAGGCTAGTAACAGAATTTAGGCCTGCACAAAAAAAATTGTAATATTTTAATTTTTGTTATTAAGTGATCAAGAATATAATTTTTTTCCAGTAATGGACTGTTTTAAACATCCATATCACACAATTTCATCAAAGTTCCAGCCATGTGCAAATGTGGGGGTTCCTGTGCCTTGTGGGGGGCCCAGTGACTCATGCTGAGATCCCAAGTGTGAGTTCTCCTCCAGTGGGACACATCAGAGCCAGAAGGCAGGCCTCTGTGCTTGGAGCCAGCTGGCAGGGGAGCCCCGGGATGATTAAAGATCTAGTTTTAGGCTGAGCAGTGGAAAACAAGGAAGTTTGAGTTTGAACAGCACCCTTCATTCATTACAGTAAAAAGAATGGACTACTGTGCATTTCCTCCTGGAAAGTTTGTTCAACTGTTCATTCAGTGATATCAGACTCTATATAAATGCTTGTTATTTACTTTTACCAGTGTAGGAAGAATGAAATTGATTGAGCTTGCTATTGCCAGGCATCATGCTAGGTGCCTTATGCTATCTTGTAAGGTACAGCATCACCATCATTTGCTTAAAGTCCATTGGTTAGAAGAACAAGAGCCAATGCTCCTATCCTTCTCTGACACACTGAGCAGCGTGGTAGGGATCCTGCCTAAGATAGACATGGCACTGTGAAGCCCTACTATTATCTGGGATGGTAGCTAGCTGGTTTCCCTTGAGACCTCACAGGTAGGCATAAGCTAGAATGTGATGGAAACTATTTTTCTCTTATAATGCTGTACATTCTAAGTTTATTAATCAAGACTAATGTCTTTAACAAAGCAAAAACAAGCTTCGAACCAGTGGTCCATACAGACTATATACTTTACCCTTTCAGGGCAGGTACCACCTATAAAGTAAATGTTTTTGGAATGTTTGATGGAGGAGAAAGTTCACCACTTGTTGGACAAGAAATGACAACCCTTTCTGACACAACCGTAATGCCAATTTTATCCTCTGGTAAGAAATTGAGCTACATTCCCTTAGGAAAACTTAGTGTTATGAAAGTATTTCAAATGTGAAGTATTAAGTTATTATACAATGAGAAGTAACTACAAATATTTTACTAAAATTTATTTAAATAATAAACATTTTTTTGATGTTTGAAAAAAGTACTTTAAGACATCTGGTCAAGCATACTTTTGACAATTTTTTAGGCTTCTCTTTTTAACATTGTGTTAGTTACATAAGTACTGAATTATTTAAAGATGAGCTTTTATTAACTGTAGATAATAATATCTACATTTTCCTAAAATTTTTTTCATATTAGTAACCAAGATACATTTTCTTCTTTTATTAAGTAATTATATATCTCAATTTCACTGATTTAATTGGGCTGACAGAACTAGAGTACATACAAAGATGGGCAGCCATGACTCGGGAAGCAAAATGGTAACATAAGCCCTTCAGATTTTCGTTCCCTGCCATGATTGTAGCCTTGATTTAAGTGAAGCTAGTTTTTAACATTCTTAGAGGTGGAAGTGGTGGATAGAGTTTACTTCTAAATATTTTTTATCATTTGCTGAAAAACAGTAGATCTGAGCAGAGTAACAGTTGGCTTGCAAAGGCTTAGGTGCCTGAAATAGTATTTGGGGGTCGTCAATTCTGGTGTATGTAATACATGAATGGCACATTTGTACTATGTAGTATGGTAAGCATTATTTTTTCAATGCTTTTTTTCATCATATAAAGATCAGATACTAACATGGCAAGAAAATGGAAAATTTACAGCTGGTAAATCAAGCTCCTAGAAATGAGAACATTTAAAAACTTGGATGTGGATAAAATAAAGTGTCGAATCTTGCTGTTTGCATTAATGTTTAATTGTTTCTCTTATGATGATATTAACTGACTTATATTTTTATTTTGTAGCTTGTACACTGAGGATATTGGGATTATTTTCTCTTTCCAAAGCACCGTAGCTTTGTATCAGTGTTTGTGCTTGTTGTCTGTATAGCTCTCAATCTGTGTATCTGTTTGCTTTCTTTTCTAAGTTATCGTCCTTTCTTGATCCTATAAATGTGCAAACTTCGCCATCTGTATTTACCTGATATTTATACATAGTAGATGATAAGGTTAAATAATTATTATATTAATAAAATAGTGTATCTGTTTTTTAAAAGAGATTTTTACTTTATAATGATTTAAGAGTCATATGTCTAATCCTTCATAATATATGTGATTGTTACATGGGAGTTTAATTATTTTAAAAGATAATTTTGGCTCACTAAAAACCATTTCTAGTTTGTACCTTTGATCAGTTTATCTCATACTTACCTGCTCATGACTATTACAGAAGAATGCAACATAGGTCACATGAAATTTTTATTAAAATTATAGATATCTTATGGCTAGATAGCTATGCATTCTCATTTATTTCAGCTCTTGAGTGTGTGAGCCTTTCAAATTGACAATCATAGTCTAATTCGAGTCTCCATGTTCTATGACGGTGGCCAGGGAGAGTAGTCAAAGATGAAGGAGAGATTTGCAACTAAAATCATCTTTGAAGGAATTGAGTCTTTTGCATGTTATTTGAGGTTAACAAATCATATAGACATATTTTCAGAGTCTTGTACTGTGAATCATTAGGCTGAGCTGCAGTATTAAAACAGGCAGTATGAACACCCTGGGGTGGGGGCAGAGGCAGGGCTGGGGAGTAATCCTGCCAACCTTGCTCCTTACTGTCCTGTCTCACCATTGCTGTGTCAGGGATGGAGTGTCTCACCAGAGCTGAAGCAGACATCGTGTTGCTGGTGGATGGATCGTGGAGCATCGGCCGGGCAAATTTTAGAACTGTGAGGAGTTTCATTTCTCGTATTGTGGAAGTCTTTGATATTGGCCCCAAAAGAGTACAAATTGGTAGGTTCTGACCATACTGAGGACACTTTGACATTTTTATCATGCCCTTTTATGTGCCCTAATGCCAATGGTGTCATTTTAGCCCTGGCTCAGTACAGTGGAGACCCCAGGACAGAGTGGCAGTTAAATGCTCACAGAGACAAGAAGAGTTTGCTGCAAGCTGTGGCCAACCTGCCCTACAAAGGAGGCAATACTCTCACAGGTGGGTGACGATGCTCTGGGATCTTTCAGATCAGGCTTTTGGCCAAGCATGTGTCTGAGAAGTGATGTTACCAACTCTCTCTTGAAATCCCACTAGGCATGGCTCTGAATTTCATTCGCCAACAGAGCTTTAAGACCCAAGCTGGCATGAGGCCTCGTGCTCGCAAAATTGGTGTTCTCATTACTGATGGAAAATCACAAGATGATGTTGAGGCACCGTCCAAGAAACTTAAGGATGAAGGCGTGGAGCTGTTTGCTATTGGTAAGCACCAGAATGGATGTGATGCCCCTGGGGTTACAAATGTGCTGGGGAAATTTTTGTAGTTAAAAATATTATGCAGAGCATGAGAAAACAAACAAACATATATTCCCTGTCACATAATTTATCAAAATGATGTGCCAGGAAGCTAGTTCATTTTCTTCTTTCTCCTTGTTAATGAGACACAGCTACATGGTGTCTTTTTTTTTAAACAAGAAAAGTAATGGATTAAGAGAAAAAATGTACTATAAATAGGATTCAAGAAAATTCCTATTTGGTTTTCCACCAAACCATGTTTATTTTTGATATCAGTTATTTTAATTTCCAGAGAAAACACTGAAATGACACTTTTTGGTGGGAAATTTATGCTAGAAGCATTTAAAAGAAGGCGGTTTAGAATACCTTTCAGATTATATTGTTCTTTGTTCCTATTTCATAAGTATGGGTCAGTAATCATTTTATCCTTGAAGTCAATAATATATGTGTTTAGCTAATAAATTATTAAAACTTCAGTTGACTTAAAGCAGCCACCAATTAAGAAAGTCCCCAAATGGTTGCTTCCTTCCATTAAGTTTTTCCAAGAAGTGACTTTAATTTGCATATATTAATTTTTCAAGGTATTAAAAATGCTGATGAAGTTGAGTTAAAGATGATTGCAACTGATCCAGACGATATCCATGCATACAATGTGGCAGATTTTGAGTCACTCTCAAAGATTGTGGATGACCTCACCATTAACTTGTGCAACAGTGTCAAAGGTCCAGGTAAGTTTAGCCCAGTGTTTCTCTCCCTCAGCACTGTGAATATTTTGGGCCAGATATTTCTTTTTTGGGGTGAGGAGAGGGTGCATTGTAAGATGTTTAGCAGCACCATAGGCTTCTGCCTATGGGGTTCTAGTAGCTTAAGTTGTGATAATTAAAAATAGCTTTACATGGTAAGCATCCACATGGAAGATTTTGGGAAAACTAACAAAAGTTATAGTCCTTAATATATGAGAAAAATTCATTTCAAGTAGAAAAGGAAAATTTTGCTTCATTCTTCTGGTTTTGGAAAACTTGGAGTGAGTGTAACCAATCCTATATGGTAGAAGTGGTTCACGCGCTTTGGGTACCAAGGATACATTTTTTTTTAAAGTTCCTTCTTGAGTTTCTCTCTCAAAACTTTTGCAGATTTTTGTCCGTATTGTTGCCAAATGTGTGCTAGGGGGAAAGTGTTCCTAGTTGAGAATCCTGCTTCAGTCCCTGATTTTTTCTGATTTGTTTCTTGGGATGGTATCAAACTGGAAAATGGCTTCTAGCTTATTTGAGGATACACTTAATTTATATATGCCTGCACCCCACCCACACACACACACATGCATGCATGCCCGCACGTGTACACACATACAGATGCATGTATAAATGGAGTCAGAGAAAGAAAAAGATAGATGCTTCCTCTTATGTTGGTTATCTGTTCTCTAGTAAAGCATTTCACTTTACTATGTTGCTATTAGATGGTTGTGCATTCACTTGCCCTCTGAAATTTGGTACCTTTTTTGCATTTCCTATTATGAGTAGGATTGGAAGAGGCATCTTATATTTTATTTGCTTTGTCTCAACTATAAATGGTCAGATTTGGTACTTTACACTTGTAATACTTGAGTATGGAAGGAAGTTACAATCTTAGAGTTTGGGCTTTCTTTCCCAGTGAAGAAACTGAGATCAAGAGAAGTTAAATTGCTTAGTAAGAGTCAAGTGGTAAAAGTAACTATGGATAAAGAACAAGATTTAGGAAAATAATTATGGAACTGGATTTGTAGTGACAAAGGATGGTGCAGAATGATTATTACCTGTATAAATCATGGTACAAAACATGGTAAGCACCAAAATGGGAGGCTTTTGGAAAATAAACAATAAAATTATGGTTTGTGTTTATGAGAAAATTCCTTTTATGTACATGTAGATTATGGTAAAAACTGTATTTCATTAACTTATTCTGGTTTTGGAAAAGTTGGAATGAGTTTAACAAATGATGTGGTAGAAATGGTTCATGTGTTTTGGGTACTGGGGATACATTTTTTAGAATGTTTCTTCTCGAGTTTCTCTCTCCCAACTTTTGCAGATTTTCTCTTTTGGATTTTGAACAACAGACTGACCTTTTCCCTGGAGAAATAGACCAGCTGGGCAGCCAGGATTTGTAGGCTCCTGGCTCTGGATTAGCTGAGTGAATTGTAGTTTTATTTGGTTGGAGAGAACTTTGAGTGGGGATGAAAACATCTTTTATCTGTTTTCTTCTATTTTTTTTATCAACTGTGTAACAGTTGCATTCATTCTAGTTTCCCAGACAGTAAAATTTCTGATAATTTTGCTAGCTTGACTATGACCCAAGTACAATAAAGGTCAGGATGCTAGGAATGGAAACACTCTCCCCAGTTCTGGCTTACAAAAAAGTAGAAAAACTTTATATGAAAATGGTTTGCCATGATCATGGACTCATTGGATTAATTCTTCTCTTTCTTCTTTTCTTTTTTTGGAGGGGGCATCTGCTTCCAAGCTACACTCTCAGCCCTTTTTTTGCTTTGAAACAGGGTCTCACTAATTAGCTGAGGGTCTTGCTAAGTTGCTGAGACCAGCTTTGAACCTGTGGTCCTCCTACCTCAGCCTCCCAAGTACTAGAATTACAAGGATGTGCCACTAAGCCCAGCCTATTCCTTTCTCTTTACATTATTTTTAATTAAATAATGGAACATTTTCCTATTGGTCGCATTGAGTTTTTCCCTCCCTCCCTCCCTCTCTCCCTCCCTCCTTTCCTTCCTTCCTTTTTTTCTTCTTTCTTTCTCAGTGCTGGGGATTGAACTCAAAGCCTCGCACATGATAGGGAAGCACTGTACCCTTGAGCTAAAGCCCAGCCTGATACTTCTACTTTCATTGATACTTATTCCAGATATTGTTATGTATTAGTCATTTCACCTATATTTCCTGCAGGGAACAAACTCACAGGCAGTAGGATGTTCCCCAATTTATTTTTTTGTAGTGCTTGGGATCAAGCTTGGAGTCTCATGCTAGGCAAGTGCTTTGCCACTGAACTATATCCCCAGTCCCATTCCCACATTTTAAAACACTTGTCTTTATTCTTTCTTGAGTGAAAAGTGATTAGCTCCTCTTATTACTGAACTAGGAAATTAAACATGGAATAAGAAATCAATTATGTAGTGGAACTAAACATGAATAAGAAACCAACCTTATCTTCACAGAATATAACTTTTACCTAAGGAGATAAGACATGAATATATAGACATATATGAAGGCAGACAGTGAATTTGGGTGCGGTTAATAGTGATAGAGGCAATGGAGAAGCTAAATTGTCAGAACCCAAATTCTTATTTAGTGAATGTATCTATAAGGGCAGAGAGAGGAGGAAGTATCCAAAGAGGACTCTGAGGTTTCAGGTCTAGGTGACTATTCACTGGTGGTGTCATAAAGAAGAGGACGATGAAGTTTAAGAAAAGATGATGAACTCCGGTTTGAATATTCTGAGGCTAAAGAACCCTTTGACTACTCATTCAGAGAGATCTTATAGCAACGGGCCTCTCTACTGATTTGTTATCTACTTAAGATGTGAAAAGAAGTGTGTAAAAGCTTCAACTATGGAGCTCACTAGTGTTTCAATATAGTTTCAAACCTCATCACCTTGCTACGGTAATGAGAGACATGCATGCACTTTGTTTCCACATGTAGGCGACTTGGAAGCACCTACCAACTTGATCATTTCCGAGCGAACCCACCGTTCTTTTAGAGTGAGCTGGACGCCTCCTTCTGACAGTGTGGATAGATATAAGGTGGAATACTACCCTGTCTCTGGAGGGAAACGTCAAGAAGTGAGTAGACGACACCTAGACCCACCCCACCCACGTTGAGACTGGGTCCTCCTCATTAAGGCTCTGAGGAAAATACTGGGTGCGGGGCAGGGGAGATGTCGAAAGGCAGAATCGAGTTGAGAATGGTGCTCTCGGTTCCTTGCTACGCAGGCACCTCCATTCTAGCTTCATCAGAGGGAAAGAACTTCACTCAAATTCTTATGGTTTCTAAGGATTGCAGAATTTGAGTATGATTTTTAAATTTAAAGTCATTTTAGGATGCTAATTTATTCATGGATTTGTATTAGAATCATAGACTTCAAGGAACATTAAAGTTGATCTAATTTTACTCATTCATTTTGCAAATAAGGAAATAGCAGGTGGGAGAATAAATTAGGTTACTTGTCCCAGATCTCATTTGACCCTCGTAGTTTCCACAAACAATATTATTTCTAAGCTCACTGCAGCTAACTACTTTGTAAATGCAGTAAACAAATGGGAACTGATCAAAGCATACCTTGTTACTATTTTTAATTTTTCCCCTCTAGTTTTATGTGAGTCGACTGGAAACTAGCACAGTGCTGAGAGACCTGAAGCCTGAAACTGAGTATGTTGTTAACGTGTATTCCGTGGTAGAAGATGAGTATAGTGAGCCTCTGAAGGGCACGGAAAAAACATGTAAGTCAGATTTAAAAAGCACACACGTTGTCTCATTGCTTTGTTTTCCAAAGCAATGAGATTGGAATTTTTGCCAGCCTTTTAAATCATTCCTTTATTTGATCGCCATTCAACCAATATTTACCAAGTGCCTTCTTCATGTAGTTACTCAATACACACTCAGTGGTTTTCTTCACTCCTACTGGCTGCTTCTGCTGTCACAGGATCCCACTGGTGGAAGAGGTGGCCGTGGCCATGAATTTAGAAGGACCCTACCTTTAATACTGTTAGTCACTTCTTAGGGTCTTAGGACTTTCTGCTTTCAAGAAAATCTCTTAAAATTAAAACATCCTTTCAGGGGGGATGATACTTTAAACCTTACTCTAGTTGTTACATATTGACATTTTAAAAAATTTTTTGGTAGTGGGGATTGAACCCAGGGGCATTCTAGCTCTGAGCTACACACCTAGCTCTTTTTTATTTATTTATTTTTAAAATTTTGAAACAGGGTCTCACTAAGTTGCTGAGAGTCTTGCTAAATTGCTGAGGCTGACCTCAAACCTGCAATCCTCCTTTCTTAGTCTACCAAGTCCTGGGATTTCAGGTGTGCTCCACCACTCCTGGCTTACATATTGACATTTTATTAAGCTCTAAGGGGTACAATTCCAGGACAGGGTAAGATTCCATCTGGAGCGTGGGGCTCAGGTGAGGAAGAGTTCTGTGCAGAGAAGAGCTAGTTCAGTTCTACTGATGGCCAGCTCTCCCTGTTGGGGATGAGATCTCCCTGTTCTGTCTGTACTCTGGTCTCTGGACTTTACTAGAAAAGCTCTGTGGGCTTTGACTTTAGTGGGGCTTTTGGGGGAGGTGTTCCTTGCTCCTACTCCTGGTAGAGTTTCCAAGGCGGTATGAAAATTCTCCTTCCTTTTTTTGTGATTCTTGGTTAGATTTCAGGGGGAAGAAGGGAAGCTATTTGCAAGAGGACAGATTGAGCATCATTCTTTGCAGGGCAAGAGCTGATTGCACTTCCTGCTCAGTTCCTTAGATCCTTATCTCCTTATACACCTTTATATCATACAAAGGCAATGGGAAATACCATATTTTATAATTGGCAGGATTAATGTGAATAATTCATGAAAGCTTTAAAATCAATCTTTAAACAAAAAATAATTGAAAAGTACATGGTTAGTAAGTGAAGAAGAGTTTACTTTGTCTCATGAGCCTGTCTTCAAAGAGCTTATAATCCCCCTGTGTTCTAGTTATTAATATATGACTCACTCTCTCTCTCTCTCTCTCTCTCTCTCTCTCTTTTGTGGTACTGAGGATTGAATTCAGGGGCATTCTACCTCTGAGCTACACACCCAGCCCTATTTTATTTATTTATTTTTTGTTTCAAAATGGGGCCTTGCTATGTTGCTGAGAGTCTTACTACATTGCTGAGGCTATCCTTGAATCTTTGATCCTCCTGTCTGAGCCTCCAAAGTACTGGGATTACAGGTGTGCACCACCATGCCCAACTTTGATGCTCTTGTTTTAAATGTATGTTTTCTCAAGAAAGATGAAATAAAATACTGTGTTGGTTACTTATGTCTGAAAGTCTATGCCTGAAGAATCCAACCAGTCAACTTAATGATGCTCCCGAAAAGGAGATTAACATATCAGGAAGTTATTATTGATTTTGTCTTCTATGTGGACCCACTGGAATGCCATTCACAATCTGAACTTTAACATTTTTTCTGTATTTAATAGTTGTAACATGCAATCTTCAATATTAAGTGCAATGAACAATGAGATTGGATTTTTTGTGGGGGTGGGGAGAAAAAATTATATAAATTCTCATTAATTTCTCATGCAACCCATTCTCTATTTAGTGTATACTAATATCAATAAAGTAGGAAGCAATGGTTAAAAAAATAAGTGGAATTAAAGGAATTAGACTTATGTATTACTTTTTTTTAATGTTTTGATAGTGCCAGTTCCTGTGGTTAGCATGAACATTTATGATGTGGGTCCCACCACCATGCATGTACAGTGGCAGCCAGTGGGAGGAGCTACTGGCTACACGCTGTCACATCAACCTGTTAAGGCCCCAGAACTGATAAAACCCAAAGAGGTAAGAGATGTTTGTTTCATCATTGAGACTTTCTGAGACTTTTCAGTTTTACAGTCCATTAAACTGCAGTTCCTTACTAACTAATTTTTAACTTTACACACAAAGCAGAGAAATGAATAATTTGGTTTGTGGTTTATGGCACATCTTAGAAAACATCAGCATGAAAAAAGGAATGCAATTCTTATAAGTAAAAAATCAAAGCCATGTTATAATCTAGTGGTTATAACCAGGCTTCAACTGGATGCCCCCAGTGAGGGGGAACATTTGATCTAAATGTCTCCTTGTTGTTGGGCATTTCCATATGCAGATGCGCGTGGGGCCCACAGTGACCGATGTGCAGCTGACTGACCTCCTCCCCAACACAGAGTATGAGGTCACCGTCCAGGCTGTCCTGCACGACCTCACCAGTGAACCTGTTTCTGCTCGGGAGGTCACCTGTAAGATGTTGCTAGTTTTCCTTTCCTTCTTGCTGCTGTAAACTTAACATTCATCAGACTATTTCTTTCACACAATGCTAACAATAATTTGAAAATTCACACATAAGTTACAGAGTTGCTACTTTTGACAATCAAACTTGAGAATAAATGATTTCATTCTAGATTTAGAGTAGCATTTTACATTAATTCTAGGATGTACATTTTTTTCACATTTGCCGTGCCTGATCTTGGACATATCTTACAGTCAATGATATCTTGCTATTGTTCTTGGCAAGGTGTCTATCAAAGCATAAAACATTCAGTAATTAATCTTACAATTGATGTTGTTTTAGGCCCATAAAATACAGCATGTAGGACCAATGAGACTAGGAATGTTGGGTGAGTGTAGTTTTGGAGGAAGATATTTGGGGTTAAGATCAAGGTGTTTCAAGTACCTGTTGAAGTAGAAACTCTATGGCACATATGAATGACTGTTTCAATTAAGTGAATTAATTAATTGACCTAATCCAAAAACATATCAATTACCTATTATTTGCCAGTCATGGCCTAGGTGTTGGAAACACACCACTAAATAACACAAAGCAGCATGGAGTGTGTGAACTCTACCATTGCATGTGTTTCTCTTGTATGAATTGTTCAGCCCTTTCTGCTTCATGGCTTAAATTCAGCCCACATTTCTAAGGAAGTGTGGAAAAGATGGAAGGGACTTCAAAAGGGGAAAAAGGAACTGAGGAGACAGCATGTTAGGGCAGAAAAGACAAAGAACCCTGAAGTAAAAACTCATTGACAACCATAAATATTTATTAGTCACCTTTTATATGTGATACCCTATGGGGAGCTGATGGTTTCATGGAAATGGAATACTGGCGAGGGGAAAGAGTGCGAGTCAGCCCAGATTGGAGGCACGTGTTCTGAGAGTGCTGAAAGAGAAGACCCCATGTCCGTGGTGGGATGAAAGACAAGTGCGGTCACAGATTTGGGTATGGTACTAGACTGCAAGAGTGGAGGAAAGGAAAGCAGACAAAGGTGCAGTGAGAACAAAAACTTCAGAGGGATGAAGGTGCAGAACCATGGAGAGGGAAATAGATTCAGGAAGAGAGATGTGCAGAGCCAAAATGAGAGATAAAGAGAAATGACCCAATAGGCAGCTAGAAGGAGATAATCTCATAGAACAAGAGAAAACCTCTTCATTATACTTCTCCTTTAAGGTAAAGTTTTGTTTGTCTTGGTAAAAACTTATCATTTGGATTTCTTTCTAACCATTTAGGCATCTGTGGCTTTTCTTATAAGCTTATTGGGTGCATAATGTTGGCTCATCTTCATTCTTTACTCTTAGAAACATTTGTTTTTCTATCACATTCTTAAGGAGCATAACTCTATGGATTTCATTTTCTGTCTTAACTGGTTTAAATATCTGATAAACATTAGCTGTAATGAACTATGATTTATTATGGCTGAGCAGCAAGTTACTTAGATAAAGTCGAAGATTAGCATATAAATGAGAAGTTAGCCTTGTGATAAAAATAGATATTATTTTTAGAAAGCCTTCTTAAGAATAATTCAACTCTATCTGACTGGTAGAAGCATGGTACCTTTATCATCATAATCATTTTTTCAGTTATTGTGCTGCATACCTTTAAGTTTTCTCCATTCAACTTCTTGAAAGCGTAGTGTATCCTTTAGAGTTTGTGGTTGAGAGCCACATCTGGATATAATACCTCATGCTTCTCCAGTACCTTTACCTGGACCTCAAGATGTGAAACTCAGAGACGTGACTCACAGCACCATGAATGTTGTCTGGGAACCTGTGCTTGGAAAAGTGCGGAAATATATTGTTCGATACAAAACACCAGAAGAAGATTTCAAAGAGGTACGTTGAAAATTAGAAATGATATTGTCTTGGCCAACATTCCCACTGCTACAATCCAAGACAACTGACCACACAACTTAGTGGAAGGAAGCTTTATTTGCTCACAGGTTTTTTTGCGATCTTGGAGTTCCAGTCTATGTCAGGCCCCATGGGTTACATGTGTGGAGCTCAGGGCATGGCGGCAGAAAGCAAAGGGAGAGAGCAAGGCTTTGCTGTCACATCATGGAGGCCAGAAGCAAGAGAGAGCACGTGAGTGAGGGGATTCAAAAACAAAAGCACAGTCTCTAAGGCCACATCCCCAGGGACACACGTTTTCCAGCCACGCCCCGTCTGCCTAGGTTACCACCCAGTAAACCCATCACGACGGACTCATACTGATGAGATCACAACCTTCATGACAATTACATCAACTCTGAACATTAATTAATACATAAGCTCTTCAGGGGACATTTTATATCTAACCATAACAGAAATGGAGATAGCTGTTTTCCTACATGGCTTAACACAATTACTTAAGATGATGGCAGGTTTTTTAACACTTCTCACTTTACTAATGTAGGGTTGAGAACTTGTGATTAGTAAGGTAGTTTGTGAAAATCAAGAATATGCTGGTCTTTCCTGGACTTAGTTTAGAAATGTGTGATATCAATCTGCAAAACCCCATCCCTTAGATAAAGAATTATAGAGTCCAAATGGCATTTCCTTCTCATCCAGATGCCTTATATGGCAGTCTCCATTCTATGAATGACTAAAAAATGCCATCATATTTCTAAAAATAAAAGGTAGCCAGAGGATGCAGACAAAAAGAGGGTAAGTTTGTCTGAGAGAGGGAAGAAAAGACAGTTGAGCAGGACAGAGAGAAAGGAGGAGTATGTTTTTAAGAAGAATGCCCCCTGGGGAGTGATTATTTTTGAGATGGAGTGGAGAACTTTCTCCAGGACAGCTTGATTTAAAGTGGGAGCTACCTGAGGGAGCTTCACCAACAAATGGGTTTAAAATTTGGGTGAGCTTGAGGGTGTATTAATGTCAGAATCTCTGAGCCATTTTTTGGAACATAGAAACACTTCCTATAAGCACCCAGTCATTTGCACGTGCTGGGCATTTGCAGATTATACAAAAGCTAATTCATCTATGTGCACACATTCATTTCATTCTATGGTTCCATTTCAATGGGGGTATAATGGCTAGTGGGGCTCACAAGGCCCTTATGTGTAGCAAAAAAAGATAATGCATAGGAGAACATTTCTGAAAGAAATAAGGTGATAATATAAAGAGAGACAGATGAAAATTGGCTAGGTTATTTGAATCCATAGGCAGCCATCATTTGCCACACAATTGGGTCAGATGTGGTTCTAGTACATCCATGTTTTTCTACTTTGGAAACATCCAAACTGTGTTCAGTTTCTTGATTTTTATGCAAATTGAAAATGCAGTATTTTTCTTATCACATTTGTATGTTCCTGTGCTGAGAGGTATGGTAAATGATGGAGAGATGCTCAAACTAAACCTTGTATAAACACAGCTTCCCTTCTCTGCTACTATTATAGGTAGAGGTGGACAGATCACGGGCCAGCACCATCCTCAGAGACCTCTACTCACAAACCCTGTACACAGTTAGCGTTTCTGCAGTGTATGACGAGGGGGAGTCGTCCCCAGTGACTGCTGAAGAGACCACCAGTGAGTTGTGCACTGTTCTATTGATACATGGGAAACCATACTTTACATGCATGCTTACTTCAACTTCTTGGGGCATTTCATTTCTTAATGTTCTTTTTACATCATAAGGAGGTTCAGAGTGATAGAAACATACATGCATTTTGGCCAATCTTTAATAATGCTTGGATTTATAGATTATCTTTTATTTTTCTTATTTTCTTTGTAACAAAATGTCCCATTTTCTATCTTTTGTTAATTCCTCTTATTAGTTAACTGGTGAGTGAGTGGTGTGTGTGTGTGTGTGTGTGTGTGTGTGTGTGTGTGTGTGTATGCATGTGTATGTGTAATAGAGTGGGGAGAAAACCATGTTCTTCATGCATGCTCTGCATTTTCTCTGGAAAAGATGCATTGGTTATCAAAATAGCAACTTAGCAAGACCCTCAGCAACTTAGTGAGACACTGTTTCAAAATATAAAAAAATTAAAAAGGGCTGCTGGGTGTAGATCAGAGGTAGAATGCCCCTGGGTTCAACTTCCAGTATGAAAGAAAGAAAGAGAGAGAGGGAGGGAGGGAGGGAGGGAGGGAGGGAGGAAGGAAGGAAGGAAGGAAGGAAGGAAGGAAGGAAGGAAGGAAATAGGTTCGCCGGGCGTGGTGGCGCATGCTTGTAATCCCAGTACTTGGGAGGCTGAGACTGGAGGATCTGGGTTGTGGCCAGCCTCAGCTACTTAGGGAGGCCCTCTGCAACTTAGTGAGACCCTGTTTCAAAATAAATAATAAAAACTAGGGCTGGGGATGTAGCCTGGAGGGAGAATGTCCCTGGGTTCAATCGTCAGTACCACACACAAAAAAAAGAAAGAAGATAGGATCATGTAAGGAAGGTCAGGTGAGTGGCACTCAGATTGTGCGCTATGAGCGTTCGCAGGAGGGGAGATTGCTGTAGTGGAGTGGTGGGAGAGACACACACAGTCAGCTTAGGGCTCTCCTTTGCTTGCTGTATTCTGCTCAGCTTAGATAGATGTCAGTCAATTTCTCTCCCTCCCTTGGTATTTCCATACTATTTAACTCAGTTATTATTGCCTGTTGGTTGTGTACGTGTATGTGTGTGTGTGGGGGGGGGGTACTGGGGATTGAACTCAGGACCTTGCACATGCTAGGCAAGTGCTCTCCCACTGAGCTATATCCTCAGCCCTTATCATTTTGAGAAAGGCTCTCACTAAATTGCCCTGGCTAGCCTTGAACTTGAGATCCTTTTGCCTTGGCCTCCCAAGTAGTTTGGATTACAGGTACGCACCATCATGCCTGGCTTGTTGGTCTTTTAAATAGTATTCTGCTTTCCATTTGCCCCCTCCTAATGAAGGCAGAGGCATTTATTTTGCTCAAGTATGTATCTCCAGTGCCCGGCACATAATTACTTAAGCCAGTGGTCAGCATATAGTTATGGACCCCGTACTCAACTCGTAATAACCTAATCCAACTAGTGGTAAAATATTAAGTCTTTCCAGGCATGGTGGTGCACACTGGCAATCCCAGTACTTAGGAGGTTAAAACAGGAGGATCTCAGATTTGAAGACAGCCTCAGCAAGTAGTGAGACTCTCATCAACCCAGCTAGAACCTCTTTCAAAATAAAAATAAAATAGGTTGTGGGTGTAGCTCAGAGGTAGAATGCCTCTGAGTTCAATCCCTAGTAACACACACACACACACACACACACGCAAAAAAGTCTACAGCCAACAGTGTTCCAAACAAATATAATGGTAGCCACATACCTAACTTAAAAAATCCATAGTATATGCATTAAAAAAATAAAGTACAGATGAAATTCATTTTAATATATATTTTGTTTAACCTCACATATCCAAGATATTATCATTTCAACATTTCTGTGTAATTATGATGAGATATTTCACTTTTTTGTAATGACTCTTTGAAATCCAGTGTATATTTTATATTTTCAGCACCTTTCGATTTAGACTAGCCACATTTTAAGTGCTCAGTAGCCGTGTGTGTCTGGTGGCTCCCGCAGTGGACAGCATGGGTCTAGAGCAGTTTAAATGACTTGCTTGGCCTCATTCAGTAATCCAGTGGTGGGATGAGTGCCACAGTCTTGAGTAAAGACTCCCATCCAATAACACGCTTGCCATGGACTCAATCGCTGCTTCTTCAGACCCCACTGTCTACACCTGATCAGGGCATTTTGACTAGTGCCACAGCCTGCTCCTCACTTCAGGCATATCCACCTCTCTCTTTCCAATGCTGTGACTTTCTTACCACATGAGATCTCTGAGCAATTTCAGTTTTCTTTTGGCATGAGTTCTTACCCAGGGAGGATCATGGGAGAGACAGGATAGATGCATATGAGTAGACTGGCAGCTGTGTATAAACACAAGGGTACAGTAAAGACAAGAGGAAGTCACAAGAAAGGCCAGTGGAACAGGTAATCTGCTGTACTTGATTAATACTTCCAACACATGTTTTCAATTCTTAAGATTTCCAGATAAATTTTATCTATCATCTATCTCTATTATCTATCTATCTATCTATCATCTATCAATCTATCTATCTATCTGATCTATCATCTATCTATCTATCTATCTATCTCTCATCTATCATCTTCGATCATCTATCTATCTGAGACAGTGGTCTCCCATTTGCCCAGGCTGGCCTTGAACCCCTGGGCTTACGCAATCCTCCTACCTCAGTTCCCTGAGTAGCTGGGACTACAGTTGCATGACACTGCGCCAAGCCCAATGTATTCTAGTTACATCCAAAGCACCCAATTGGCTTGTTTTGTAGTTGTACTCGTGGAAACAGTGCCACTTTCTAATTTATCCCAGTGATCCATTTCATTGTAATTAGAAACAGATTTTGATGGCTCTGGGTTTTATGTGGTTGACCTTGGTTACCAGAAGATAAGGACATACTGGACAAAGAAAGCTCAGGATGGGTAACAGACATTCCAGATGCTTATGCTGCAAACCCGCCAGAGTGCCAGGGGACAGGGGACTTGGTGTGTGTGTGGGGTGGGGGCTATGAGGTGGGATTTGGGCAATCATCAGGGCCTCCAGGCTTTCTGTTTCTGGGTTGGGTCAGCATGATCAGCTTCACATCGTGTTTAGGTTTAGTGATCGATAGGGAAAAATGTGTACATGGACTACTTACATCAAAGCATCTTCAGAATTTCTTTTCTGTGGTAATACTCTAGGTTGGAATTCACTGTATTTTTAGGCAGTTGTATTCTAATCCATTCTCAAAGTATAGTATGTTAGTGTTGTTTCAAGTAAGGTCGACACTCTCATTTTTAAATTGCTTTGATCAGTGTACGTTTTAAAAATAAATGAGCCAAGTGTGGTGGCATATGCCTGTAATACCAACACTAGGGAGGATGAGATAGGAGGATTGCAGGTTTGAGGCTAGCCTTAGCAACTTAGTGAGGCCCTCCACAACTTAGTGGGACCCTGTTTCAAAATAAAAAATAAAATAGGGCTGGAGGTGTAGCTCAGAGGTAGAATGCCCCTGGTTTCAATCTCCAGTGCCACAAAATAAATAAATAAGTAAATAAATAAATAAATTTATGAAACTATTTCCTTTGGGGTAATTAGAATGACAAATTCTGAACAAGAAATGAATACCTATTTCCTTCAGCATCAACTTGAAGTGTAATATAGCAGCATGCTTAGTTTATGACATTCTTGGGTAAGAAAGAGGACCTCTTAATCCAGGGTCCGCATACGTCTCTGGGGTCATGGGTAGACTGGACAAGGTCAATGAACTCTCTGATATTATATACTACTTTGTGCTTTGTGTATTGCTATTTTACTAAATTCACAAAGAGTTGGAGACAAAAAAAGGTTAGGAATCAATGAATTAGAAGATTATTACTAAATGGTACTGTTAGAAATGCCATCATTTTAATAGAATGTCAGTGATGATCTATTTTATCATATAGTGCTTACTGTAGGTTATATTTATCTTTCAAATGAACTACATTGGTAAAATATTTGATCCTAAAGCAATATATTCAGTTTTCCCATGTTTATTAAAATAAACTGTTATATTAAATTAAGTTTGTAGCTCACATCCAAAAACTTAGTTCTTTCTTTTATCATGACAGGACCTGTTCCAGCCCCAACAAACCTGAGGCTTACTGAAGTCACACCAGAGAGTTTCAGAGGAACGTGGGATCATGGAGCTTCAGATGTGTCTCTCTACAGAATCACCTGGGCACCTGTTGGAAGCTCAGATAAGATGGAGGTAGTCTTAACTCTTTCTTTCTGTTCCTCTGTATCTTTCTTTCATGTCCTATTTAATTATAGAGAAGCTTGTTTGAAACATGCATTACTCCTATTGCCAGATAAGCATCCTTTCCTACTAGTGACACTTGAGCCATGGCAGGAGGAACATCTGTCTAAATGATGTCAACAAAATGCCATTGCGTGTGTATGATATAAATGGGGACTTAATTTTTTGAATGTGTTTTTGTCCTCTTTCTCCAAGACCATCTTAAATGGAGATGAGAACACCTTGGTGTTTGAAAACCTGAACCCCAACACTCTCTATGAAGTTTCCATCACTGCCATCTATCCCGATGAGTCAGAGAGCGACGACCTGACTGGCAGTGAGCGTACACGTAGGTGTTCAGCTTTCACATAGGACGTTGATATTTTAAAGTTAATTTTTAAGAAGCAGAACTACAGCTATATTAGTAACATTTCCGCAAATCCTGTTTTCTTTCAGTGCGTCTGATACCCTTAACAACGCAAGGTAAGAATTTAATTTGTTGAATTGTTTGAATAAACAAATAATAAATTGAATGGATAATACCACAAAATACACTTTGAATAATACTTCTATTTTTTAATTATGAAGTGTTGATGGAGCATTTTTTAGGTTGGCTTTTTTTGGAAAAACTTGGTTTTGCTACCACTTGTTGAAGAGTATATTAGCTTGGGCTGCCATAACAAAATTTCTTCTGGATGGCTTAAATAACAACAATTTTTATTCTCTTAATTTTGAAGAATGGGAAGTACAAGATCAAGGTGCCAGCCAATTTTATTCCTGTTGAGGGCTCTCTTCCTGGCTTGTAGACAGCTCTCTTCTCCCTCCATTGTCATATGGCAGAGAGAGAGAGAGAGAGAGAGAGAGAGAGAAAATATGAGCTCTCTCATGTCTCCTCTTATAAATACTAATACCATTTTGAGGGCCCTACCCTGATGGCCATATCTAACCTCAAAGGTCCTACCTGCAAATGCCACTATATTGGGCTAGGGCTTCAACATATGGGGAAACAAGGTTTGGGGGGGGACTCATTCATTCAGTCCATAGGAAGTAATCATGTATGATGCAATGACCATCTTTATTCTGGGCTCAAATTTAATTTCAAACCTAGAAGCACACACCTATTTTGATTTCCTTGGGAGCCATACATTTTTTGGGGGGGCATCTTTCTGTATGCTCACTCTGTTTTTTAACAATCCTCTTCCAGCTCCAAAAAGTGGTCCACGAAACCTTCAGGTGTACAACGCAACATCGAACAGCTTGACAGTTAAATGGGATCCCGCCAGCGGTCGTGTGCAGAAATACAGAATCACCTATCAGCCTTCATCAGGGGAAGGCAATGAGCAAACGGTAATCTGTTTTGTGAAAACTAACTTGGATAAATTCCACTGGTTCTCTTTCAAACTCCTTTTGCCCTCATACTTTTTTAAGGGATGAAAGATTTCCTGTATGAATGGAATCACTTGACTCTTCAGCTGCCTCTCCATCTGTAGTGCCATGATCTGTTGGGAGATGATAGCTGCTCTTCTTAATAGCTTCTAAGCATCAGGCATGCACCTCACTGCACCCACACTTTCCTTAGAAGCTATTACTTCTGGATTACCTGTGAAGATGTCTGGATAGTGTTTGAGTCCATGCTGATCTTCAGTCCATCTCTCTACCTTAATCAAGCACTGAAAGTTTGCTAAACTTATCTGCCAATTTTCTTTTATTTATTTCAATTTTTCTGGTTTTACATGCCATAGGGTATCTTCTAGATATGGTATTTCTAGATCTGGAAGTCCATTCACCTACTTCAAAATATTTATAATGTTTCTATTATCCAAATGAAGGCATCCAAGGACTGCAAACTCAGCTGTAATCTTTATCTTTCCAGCTCTCCCTTATTTACCTTGCTTTCTTTAGCCGTCTGTGGCCTTTCATCAGCTTTGTCTTTTGTGAAGGTGCATAACTAGAAATGAAGACAGTATTCTTGATCAGGAAGCACCATGATTTCTAAGTAGATTAGGGTTATACTTTTATGCTTTCTGCTATATTTCACATGCCTCTTTTGGTGAGGTCCAGAATTTGCTGACTTTGGGGGTGGTGGTGGAAGGAGGCTAATATTTCCTTATATAGCCTTAGGGAGACATGAATTTTAAACTTTTTTTGTGGTACTAATAATTGAATCCAGGGGCATTCTGCCTCTGTGCTGCACCTCCAGCCCTATTTTATTTCTTATTTTGAAATAGGGTCTTGCTAAGTTGCTGAGGGTTTCACTAAGTTGCTGAGGCTGGCTTCAGACCTGAAATTCTCTTGTCTCAGCCTCCCAAGTACTAGGATTACAGGCGTGAGCCCCCAGACCTGGCTGAGTTTTAAACTTTTGATGGTCAAACTTGTTGAGCTCAAGCAAATGGTTGACAACTCGTACTAGTTTAGAGTTGTTAACAGAAGTTGAGGCTGGCAGTGGTTAAAGGTGTGTGTTTAAAGGTCCTTCCTGGTAAATGGGCTCAGCTGGATCAGAAACCCTCCCATCTCATTTTAATGTTGGTCCAGGAAATGATCAAAACAATGAAACACTAATGTTGGAATTATTTTGGAGAGCTGGATGGGAAGAATGGGAGACACCTCTCTGCTTACTCATAAGACTAGTTCTCTTAAGTAGATGCTTTCAGATTTGTTATGTATCAGAATTTTATAAAATGGCTTGCTGATACTGACACTTTTCTCCCATAATATGAACTATTAGATTTTTTTAAAATTAGCCACTGTAGTTCAATTTACTCATATTAAGGATGACTATGTTGATTCATGGAGTTTTTCCCTGGAACTCAGCTGACTGGAGAGGATGGGTGCTAAGTGGGAAACATCTGGTCAGTGCTAGCATATCCAGCTGTGTACATGTGCGCTCATTGTGGGCAGCATGCCATTTTCATGTGATTTTAATTAGTATGGCACAAATATCTGAATTCGGTAGACTGTTAACAAATCGTACAAAATTTCTTTCAACAAGATAGCTAGATGGCCTTAAGCAATGAATAAAAAACTGCAAACTCCATAATTGGAGGGACTTGAGGAGCTTCATACCACAGGGCTGGTATCACGGAGACCACTGGGAACCCCTGCCTGCGTGTGGCTTGGCAAAGGTTCCGGTCACATCGTTTACACAGCTAATGCTCTTAGAGTGGCAGTGTTTGGGGGAAACACCAAGAGCTTTAGATCTTTTGCTGAATCATTTTAATGTGTTTCTAAAGCAAATAAAAAACATCTGTAAAAAAGTAAGAATAATACTGAATGGTGTGGAGCCTCTAAAATTATACAGCACTTTGGTATCTTAATGTCCCTCTGTAGCTCACTTGTGATTAATACCTTTTTGGGGGGAGTTCTGTGAAATGTGTTTTGGATGAAATTTTGCAGTGCTGGCAGCTAGCAAGTTGAAATATCTTTTTGAGGTCACCAGTTTAAAGTTTGAAATCCTTTTTATAATTGAAGACTCATACTTTACATTTAAAATTATGCTGTAAGATATATTTTATTTTTAAACTTTCTATTGGTATGTTAGAATTATATACAATAGTGAGATTCATAATGATATATTCATATATGCATATAACATTATTGTCTGTTTTTTTTTCCCCCAAACCTCCCCTTTCCCTTCCTTCCTCCCTCCCCCAACCCCTTTCCACTACTCTACTGGTTTCCTAATTTTCAGAAGGTCCTTTTTTTATCTTTTTTCTCTCTAGCTTTCACATATGAGAGAAATATGCAACCCTTGACTTTCTGAGTCTGGCTAATCTCACCTAGTATAATGTTCTCCAGTTTCATCCATTTTACTGCGAATGACATAATCTTATTCTTCTTTATGGCTGAGTGAGACTCCATTGTGTGTGTGTGTGTGTGTGTGTGTGTGTGTGTGTGTGTGATTTTCTTTATTCATTCATATGTTGATGGACACCTAGGTTGGTTCACCTAACTTGGCTATTGTGAATTCTGCGCTATAAATATGGGTATACAGTATAGAGGTTCTTCAAAAGGGAATGGAGTTATCCTGTGGCCCAGGTATAAAACTCCTTTGTATTTATTCAAAGGAATTAAAGTCAGAGTACTGACAGTGACACATGCATAACTTCAGATATATTTTAAGCCTTCATCGTGGTCCATGATTCAAGACCTTGGCAAGGGGTTCAAACAGCTCCTTGGTGGAAATAGGCTAATAGAGTAATGAGTTGGAGAGAATAAGGCTAATGCTAATCGAGTCCTGTTTTACTTAAGGCCACAATAGGAGGACGGCAGAACAGTGTGGTCCTGCAGAAACTGAAGCCTGACACTCCTTACACAATCACTGTGTCCTCCCAGTATCCTGATGGTGAAGGAGGTCGGATGACTGGAAGAGGCAAGACCAGTAAGTGAAACTGGAACTCCTTCAGCTTCTATAATAATTACCACTGGGGTGGAATTGCATCTTTACCCAGAAACATTGGGGTGACACAAAGATTTACTAAAATGTTATTAATTGTGATTTTAAAATGGCAATTTTTAATGTCCTCATTTTGAATTATCTGCCTCTTTTTGTGAAGAAAGACACTATTACTTTCTAGGATAAAAAAAAAAAGTACACCAGGACAAAAAGGTCTTGTGGATAGATGATACATATGCAAGTATTTGTGGGATGTCTGTTGTGTTAGGGTTTCTGAGAGATAATATATAACCTGTATTTCAGGTGTGCTTGGTTGTTAGGGCCATAGTGTGAGGCAGTTTCTGTGTATTTCAGAACCTCTGAATACCGTGAGGAACCTAAGAGTGTATGACCCTTCCACCAGTACCTTGAATGTTCGCTGGGACCATGCAGAGGGGAATCCTCGCCAGTACAAACTCTTCTATGCACCAACAGCAGGTGGTCCAGAGGAACTGGTAATTATTTTGTATGGTGAAAAATGCTAATTTGTTTAAGCTGCAGCTGAGTAAAAGTGGAACTGAAGGAGTTTACCAACTTGCTTTAGAGCTGAAGAAGTTCATATTCATGTCATAAGACTTGACAGAGGGTAAATGGCTGGTGCCTTAGAGTCTGGGGAGAAGGGGGTTGTGAGATTGGGATTGGGTCATTCCAAGAAGTTCTTAAAAAATTGTCAAAATATTATAGAACTTGCCTTTTGACTTGATCTGGAGTTGGTATGGTATTTTTTTCAAATATTTCCTTTAAAAGTTTTCAGATCAAATGCTTTATGCTTTATTAAAATTTTTAGGTACCGATTCCTGGAAATACCAATTATGCCATTCTTAGGAATCTGCAGCCAGATACTCCATACACCGTGACAGTAGTTCCTGTATATACTGAAGGTGATGGGGGACGCACATCAGATACTGGGAGGACATGTAAGTTAAAAAAAAGCAGAAAAATGAGCTTTTCACCATAAATTTTACTTTTTATTGTAAAGGGCACATAGGCCCACTAAAGAAAATTAGGAAAATTCAGAACAGTAAAATTAAAACTGTAAAAATTACCCATAGTTTACCTCTTTTTTTTTTGCGGTACCGGGGATTGAACGCAGGGGCGTTCTACCTCCGCGCTACACCCCTGGCCCTATTTTTTATACTTTATTTTGAAACTGGGTCTCACAAAGTTGCCGAGGGCCTCACTCAGGAGAGAGAGACAGAGAGGAGAGAGAGGGAGAGAGCTGAGAGAGCTGCGGCGGATCCTCCGGTCTCCGTCTCCTAAAGTACTGGGATTACAAGCGTGCGCCACCACGCCCGGCCATAGTTTACCTCTTAATACCACCAACTGTTAATTTCTCAGTGTACAAAGTGACACATTTAAACTGACATTCTTTAGAAATGATAATTTCAGGATTTGCAGTGCATATATACTCATCAGCATACTACAGTTATTCTCTTTCATGGACAAAAGTTCATTGAGCTTTGTTTTGTGCCTTATTACTTTGTGTGAAGTCTTGTTTTACTTGACTTTCATAGTGTAAATTGTTGAAATCTGTTCACCACATGACTGCCCATTTCTCTGGTTTGTTAATGAAATGCTTTTGGGGGTTAATAATTTGTGTGCTTTTATTTGCCATTAACATCTTAAGAATTCAGCTTATAGTGGTTTTACTATGCTTTGTAGTATTGCTTAAAGACCTGTGTGCCTACTTGCAAATACTTTGGTTTTAAAAATACCTCTTGATGGCTAAAAGAAGGCAGACATGGATGACTTATTTTGGTAAAAGATTAGTGGTTTAGAGAGATGATGTTATTGGCTAAGCTATAGTTTGGGATTAATATGTGGATCTAATTTATTGGTTTTTCTAAGTTCCTATTGAGTTTGTTAATTGAGAATATCTTATTTCTTTCTGCTTTTGTCTTTTCTCTAAATCACAGAAGCCATTCAGTAGCTAATTGTTGAATGAAGTAGGAATAAATGAGAGAATAGATGACTGAGACTAGCAGAATTACATGGGGTCGAGTCAGGCATGGTGGCACATGCCTGTAATCCCAGTACTTAGGAGGCTGAGACAGGAGGATTGCAAGTTTGAAGCAAGTCTCAGCAATTTAGCCAGGCTCTCAGCAATCTAGTGAGAGCCTGTTTCAAAATAAAAAATAAAATAGGGCTGGGGGTATAGCCCAGAGGTAGAAGGCCCTTGGATTCCATCCCCAGTACAACAACAACAACAAAAAAATAGATGGGCTCCACAGTTGTTGTCAGGTTTTGCTTAGCAGGCAGGCTATTAAAGTCCTCCTCTCTCGTATTGCCTGTGTTGGAAAGGGAAGCTCTGTTCTCCGTTTCCTTTTCCTTGTCCCATGGCCAGTCCTACTACTCAACGTGGCTTGATTTTGTTGAAAACAACATTGTTTTCATAGAGACAAAGACCATCCTTGGCTAACTTTGACTGAATTTGGATCGGAAGAGTTTGAATCTGCTTTTGTGTGCAGATAATTAGAAGATTAGAGAGGATAGTGTTATAACCTATTATAGAGTGTAAGCAGTGGAAAAGTGATAAAAACTCTACATGTGCAAACAGACTTAAGACATAGGCCCTGGCTTTCATTTCCTCAGTGGTGAGAGGACTGGCGAGAAATATCCAAGTGTATAATCCTACACCCAACAGCCTGGACGTTCGTTGGGACCCCGCTCCCGGGCCTGTGCAGCAGTATCGTGTCGTGTATTCCCCCGTTGATGGCACCAGAACCTCGGAATCTGTAAGTAATTTTGTCATCTGACAGCTCAGCAAAAGAACTTGGTGGATTCTGTTGTGGCTTCTGCCCTGGAAGCTGGCTGGGAACAACAGGCCAGTCATTGGTGTGGCACTGGTTCTCAGGGAAGCCGCACTTCCCGATAAAGGTAGTTGCATGTCTATGTCACGCTTGGTGGCCTGTGAGAATACAAGCTGTAAACATGTCAGGATATAATACTTAAGCGATTGTTTTTGTTGAATTAAGGCAGGTGCATTAATGATAGGGTTACTTAGGGAAAGAAAAGAACTTTGAGAAAATGCAAAATAGCTGTATGAGTTAAAAACCTCAGTAAAAAATACAAATCATCAGTTAACCTTGTCAATATGGACTTCTGTTGTAAATCATACATGTCTTTGTTGTGAAAATATGTTAAAGTTTGCTTTTACTGGTTCATATAAATTGCAGTCTATCTTCTATTCATAACACAACATTTTTTTGTAAGTAGATTAGTAATTTAGAACCCAGAAATTGCCAATGTGAGCAATAACAATGCCAAGATTCCTAAGGGAAAAATAAATTTATGGACTAATATAACTTATGAGTCTTGCAAAAAATAAACAATGTTGATGAACAAAGATAAATAAATGCTAAGCAATGTGTGTATTCTGTAAGAATATTGATTTTCATGTCCCTGTGTATGACGGGACATATTCAGACAACGTTCCCCTTAACAAGCCTGTGCAATTGCTCTCTATTTTAACACAAAAGCTCCCTCCCACAGGGTGATGAATCCCTTTTCTTATGTGTATCTAACATTCAGGATGGTCGTAGGGTAAATATTCTGAGACCTAGATGTCGCATTTGAGAATTTTTATAATAAACATAAGTGGGAGGTAACTAAAGCAACTAAGGGTCAAGGATGAGCTAACTTTTTTGGAAAGGGGATTTCTGAGGGTAACTTTTATCTAACGGTGTGGCCTGGGCGGGTCTGCTGGAGAAGCACACGTGCCTTCTGAGGCGTCTGGACTCAGCCTTCTATTATAAATATCACTATGCTGACTAATGAAAGACTTGGTAAGCATTTGGGTTGTTGTCAAGCAGAATTTGGCATTTTCTCCCCCTGCAGATTGTGGTGCCAGGAAATACCCGCAATGTACACCTGGAGCGGCTGATTCCCGACACACTCTATTCTGTGAACATTGTGGCTCTCTACGCAGATGGGGAGGGGAAGCCGAGTCCCAGCCAGGGCCGAACACGTGAGGCAGAAATCCTCTCTCCACCCCATTCCCTTGTACTTGCATTGGGAGGCTTCTGCCAGTGAGCAAGGAGTGGGTGGGCGGTGAGGGATGATGAGCTCCCTCTCTCCCTGTGCAGGTCTGGTATGCCTCTGCATGAGAGTCTCCCGGGCTTCCCTGCATCCACACACCAGGCTGAAGCTGTGGGTCCATGACCATCTTTTGTGCTGAATGAAATTAATTCAGTCATTCTTTATCTGTGACCCATTTTTTCTTTTTGCAGTGCTGGGAATTGTACCCAGGGCCTCACTCATGTTAGGCAGGTGCTCTACCACTGAGCCACATCCCAGTTCATCTGGGACCTAAATTAAGGGTTTTCTCACCTCTTCTGCTCTGCAGTGGGAATTCTCTCCAAATAAGCACTTTAGAAGTGTGAATGCTTAGTCTCTATGTTTCATTAAGTGGAGGCGGTTATGTTAGTTAAAATAATCTCTTTCTTTCCCAATCTGTACATTTAGGTTCAGACCTAAATGTCAACTGAAAGTTCAGCATGCAGCTGTAGCTCTGAAATGCAGCATTTTATGCTGCTTATGATTTCACGTAGGAAACATGGAAGACATATATTTTATCATAAGGGGGTAAACATCATCATGAATGGAGAAGCACTTAATATGACCCAGGTAATGCCACCAGACAGGAAGCAAACTGTACTGTGTTTTATTTATTTAGTTCCACGAAGTGGACCAAGGAATCTGAGAGTCTTTGGAGAGACAACCAATAGCCTTTCTGTGGCCTGGGATCATGCCGATGGGCCCGTTCAGCAGTACCGGATCATTTATTCTCCCACTGTTGGTGATCCAATTGATGAATATGTAAGTGTGATACTCGTTTACTGGCACACTTTATAATCTTAGCTTGTTGGGGGGGCGAAGTTAAGCTTCTCCTTTAGAAGTATGCTGTGGTTAGAGTTGAGCCCTTGACTCTTGTGTGACAGCCAGATTTATGTGACTTTCCCTGACATGATATGGGGACCACCCAAATATTCCTGGTTCAGCCTCCCCCACCACAGAGAAGTGATGATTTGGTAGCTCATTTCTATTCTAAAAGTCAATTAAAAAGTCTTATCTCATGATCACCTGCATATTTCTAACCACATAATGAAATCATAGGAACAAAGTCTAGTGAAATATGATACCTATGATTCTGGAATATCTAAGTTAATGTTTAGACAATGTGATTATCTGAATCTTACCTTTTCTTTAAATCTATTTTCTCTACATGGTCTTCCTTCAATACTCCAGTGCTAATTTATCTCTCTTTTCTCCAAACTAAACATACAGTATACTTTTATTTTGGAATGTACATATACTTCTATTGGCTCCAAACTTTTCTTTTTCATCTTCTTTTTTCCAGTACTGGGAATTGAACCCAGAGCCTCATGCATGCTAGGCAAGCTCTCAACCACTGAGCTACATCCCTAGCTCCTCCAAACTTTTTTAATGTCATACTTTGTCTCTTTACATCCAGGCTCAAGTTTCTTGTAACTCCTTCATAGGCCTCACTATGCATATGTATTTCTTATAGATGGAAAACTCATTTATATTGAAGTTTAATGATTAATAGCTGTGATCAGCTCACAGAAGATTACCCACAATGTTGATTGTAAAGGATTAGGACAGTGGTTTGCAACCATTATTCCACATGCATCCTCTTAGATCATCCTCCCTCTAGGAACTCCATGTGATGAAATAGTTCATCTATTAGAACTTGGGATAGTAAGCTTTAATTAAAGCCCCCTTTTTATTAGTGAGAAACATACATAAGTGCTATTTAGAGTTTCTGTTCAGATGAGATAAACAGTTTTAACCACAGTTAGTTTGCTTAAGTAAAAATCATGTTCAGTGCTTGTTCAGCCTTGCCATCAACAAATGTGCAATTTATCCTTGCTTTCTGAAAACATTTAGAATATATCTTCTTCTACTGATTTACTGTTTTTAGGCACGGGACTCCACTGCTGGAAATCACCTGCATAATTGATCCCTATTGTTTTTACAAGCAAGGCACAGGGTTAGAAGATATATTGAGAGATGACTGGTTTATTTCCTCTCTGAGGAGGTCATTGAATGTGTTTTCCACTTCCTCTTTTCCACCTAATTAGTATCAGCCAAACTGATATTCTTGAGGGCAAACACAGAGCCCATTTTTGCTCACCAATGGATTCCAAGCAACTATTACCAAGCTGGTTCACAGTGGGTACTCGGTAGACATTTGTTTAAGGACTGAAAACACAATACACAGTGATGAGAGGTGCAGATGCACTTACTACCGAAAGCTGCTGCTCCGGTAATGTGTGCTCTGATCCTCACATTCCCCTTCAGAGAGGTTTAGTCATGTGGCTGGTAAGTAGCTGATCTGGGATTTGAGCCCAGATCTGTTGGATTCTAAAACCATTCTCACATGTTGCCTAGAGGCAGTGTCGACCATTTGTCTTGCCGTGAATGCTGTGAAACAAAAAGAAAATATAGAGACCATTACTGTTTATGGGAATACATAAAGCAATATTGGCTTTTGATCTCAAAGTACTCTAGCTGGCAATAAATGTGTAATTTAAATTTCCCACAGACCACAGTCCCAGGCAGAAGAAACAATGTAATCCTGCAGCCCCTGCAATCTGATACTCCATATAAAATCACTGTTATTCCTATTTATGAAGATGGAGATGGTAGCCATCTAACAGGAAATGGAAGAACTGGTCAGTGTCTTGTAGTTTTTTTTCCTTGCTTTGAAGTCATGAAGATTTAATGTTGTTTCTTATACCTTTTAAAATCTTTAAGTTTAGCCGGGCGTGGTGGCGCACGCTTGTAATCCCAGTACTCTGGGAGGCGGAGACCGGAAGATCTGGGTTCGCGGCCAGCCTCAGCTCTCTCTCTCTCTCTCTCTCTCTCTCTCTCTCTCTCCTTAGTGAGGCCCTCCACAACTTCGTGAGACCCGGTTTCAAAATAAAGTATAAAAAAATAGGGCCGGGGGCGTAGCGCGGAGGTAGAATGCCCCTGCGTTCAATCCCTGGTACCGCAAAAAAAAAAAAAAATCTTTAAGTTTTGTCTCAACAAATTCATAGTGAGGTTCAAAGTAATACATAAATACATGCACACATCACGTGAAATTTTAACTTTTTAAAGGTCCACTAAAAGAATAAAAAGGAGACAAAGTCTGCACATGATTTTTTGCTTGAGATAATCTTGTTTCTTCTTTGGAAAATCATTGAATATGATGTTATAGTTTGTTTGGTGTCACTTAAGGGTATAGCTATTAAGTCAATGCAAAATCAGCTAAAAATACTCTATGATTGAATTTTTTGGGTGTACTGGGTATTGAACCCAGGGGCATTCTATCTCTGAGCTACACCCACAGCCCCTTTAATTTTATTTTTCAATTTGAAACAGGGTCTCACTAAGTTGCTGAGGGTCTTGCTAAGTTGCTAAGGCTGGCATTGAACCTGTGATACTCCTATCTCAGCCTCCCTAGTACTGGGATTACAGGCATGTGCCAAGGTGCCCAGCTCTGTGATTAAATCTTAAGTCTTAAATAAAGAAACAATGATTAGCTATCATCTTCTTCCTAAAACTTAGCTACTTAAAAAGTTGTTGCATCAAATAATTTATAAAGAATTATCAAAGTTCAGGCACTTTTCTAACCTAAACCGATGGCAACTTCCTCTAAAGATTCTCCAATTTGGTTGCTCATTGAGATCACCTGAGGAGCTCTAAACACTGCTTATGCCTGGGAGCCACTCCCAGAGGTACTGATGCAACTGGTGTGAGGTGTGGCCTGGCCCTGTGGATGTTCTCATGCACAGCCAAGGCTGAGAGTCACTAGCATTGCAGGAAAGCAGTCTGGGCTCCAGTCTATTACTGGTAAACATTGTCATTCCACTTTCCTACTTCATTCAGCAAAAATCTACTTAGGTTTCTTCCTTCACTCACTTGCCCAAACTCTTTCTGTGCTTAAATGTTCCTGGCAACATTACAGAATTCGGGAGAGATAACATTTGAAAGCGCCTAAGAGAAAAGGAGGCTGGAATTGGTTCAACTCAGCCTCTCAGGGTCAGGAATCTATTATTTTTTAATGCTATTGTCTGCAGGACTGAGTCAATGGAGCAGTCTAGTGACTTGAGATGATTTTAACAATTTCCTTTTTTCACTTTCTCTTAGGTTTCAAATATATTTTAGTACTTTCCTGGGGGAAGATGGCATATTTCAGAATTTTGTGCTTATCGAAATGTAAAACAAAAACAAACTTTACATCTTGAATTTTCCAAGAAAGCCAAAAGCTACATCTAGTTTCTCTAGTGGAAAAGTTTTTCAACTTGAATTATTTCTGTAAAAATACTATGAACTCAGTGACTAACTTTCCGCATTGATTTTTGCAAGTTGTAAGTTTGGGGGCCTGTGCCTCTGGAGGATTAAGAAAGCACTCTGCAAGCCGGGCGTGGTGGCGCACGCTTGTAATCCCAGTACTTTGGGAGGCAGAGACCTGAGGATCTGGGTTCGCGGCCAGCCTCAGCTCTCTCTCTCTCCCTGTCTCTCTCTCTCTCCCTGTCTCTCTCTCTCTCCTTAGTGAGGCCCTCCGCAACTTCGTGAGACCCGATTTCAAATTAAAGTATAAAAAATAGGGCCGGGGGTGTAGCGGGGAGGTAGAACGCCCCTGGGTTCAATCCCTGGTACCGCAAAAAAAGAAAAAAAAAAAGAAAGCACTCTGCATCATGTTGGTGGAGAATAGGGTGGTGTAGGGAAAGAACAGTTTTAGTCACTAGTGAGCTGTGTGATCTTGGATAAATTATATCTTATTTATGTTATGAGGTGGTTTGATCAGATAGTCCCTAAATTATGTTACATTTCTAACAATCTATAATCTATAACATTCTAAAACTGATCTGCAGTCTCTTTTCTTTTCTATAATTCTGAATCTTATCACATGCCAGCCCAGGACCTTGCTTCCTGCTGAGGAGGCTCTTCTGAAAGCTGCTAGTTGTGGAATCTATTTGAATTTTGAAAGCTACCAAAAAAGAATACTACCAAGCATTTATGAACAATTCAGTGGCTTTTAATTGTTCCCATAATAAGCACATTATCAGATATTATAATTAAACTGCTCTTGTAAGGCTGCCAAACAATACTTGTAACATTCTATGCTCTTCCTGTGCCAATGAAAGGCCAGTAACATGTGGCAATGTTTGTTTTCAGTGGGACTACTTCCTCCTCAGAACATACACATCTCTGATGAATGGTACACAAGATTCAGAGTGTCCTGGGATCCTTCACCCTCTCCAGTTCTTGGATATAAAATTGTGTATAAGCCAGTGGGTAAGGACGCACCTTTATCATAATAGAATTGCATTGGAAGATTGTTTGCATATGAGGATATTTACTATTGCATCACCTAGTACTGGATTCTCTCAATAGTTTAATTGTCACATTGAGTTCCTTACCACCAGAGGTAATGTTTCTGGAGTCAATGTTTTAAATAAGTGGTCTAGAGTACCCATTGTTCCTATGTGTGTAGATGAGACAGTTATTAAATTTCATGACTGAAAAGTTTTACCTAGTCTATAATGTGATGGACTGGTGCCGCGTTTGCTGCTTGCTGAAGTCCCTTGCATGAATGACTCTGGGTCCAAAATTATTACTTTTAATAACGGGGTCAGCCGAGGAGGAGCCAGGCAATTCTCCTGACCTCCTGTGGCCAGCATCCTTTTTTTTTTATTAAAGGTTTAAACAAAGCAAACAGCAAGGGGGTCATGAGTTAAGTTTAGGGTTACAGGCTGAGTTTTAGGAAAAGGCAGTCATGAGCTAGGTTTAGGGTGTGGCAGTCATGAATTGTCTAGGGAGGGGCAAGGTAAACATTTCAGGGAGAAAAGAAGGTCATCAAAGTCAACCTTTTGGTCCCAAGGAAGCTTGTGTGCGTGCTGACAATTTCCACTCAGCATGTATTGTGTACCTAGCTGAGCCAGTCCGAAATGGTGACCTCACTGCGTAGGTTAAGATGGCCCCAACACTATAAGATTGCACAAATCAAACAGCTTATGCTTAGACATCCTACATATTCTGATGATCATGAAATAACGCATATTTCATCAATATAAACTTCTGTACTTTTACCATTATGTCCAGGTATCAATCATTTTGTGCATTTTGGTTTATTCATGATGCACTTCCTTACAACTTCCCACTAACATTTTTCCCTAAATCAACATCACCTTGATTAAATTACTTGCTATCTTTGTTCCTTTGTTTGTATTGATGTCCTGTCTATATGATTACCAAAATTGGAAGAAACATGCTTTTCATACCAAATTTCCTAGGGCATTTTCCATGCACCCAGGAAGACTGCGAACTAGAAACAAAGGAGAGAAAGCAAGAGAAAGAAAATGTGAAGCCAGGCATGGTGGAGCACGCTTGTAATCCTAGTACTTGGGAGGCTGAAACAGGAGGCTGGCAGGTTTTCGGTCAGCCTCAGCTACTTAGTGAGGCCTTCCGCAACTTAGTGAGACCCTGTTTCAAAATAAAGAATAAAAATGTGGCTGGGGTGTAGCTTGGAGGTAGAATGTCCCTGGGTTCAATCCCCAGTACCAAAAAAAAAAAAAAAAGAAAAAGAAAATGTGGACCTATATAAGAAATGCAAAGAGAACTTAGAGAGTCATTGATAAAGGGCTACCTTCAGTAACCAAGAGATGTGGAGTGTGGGCCACGATAGAAGTTCTTAGGCTATCCCGATGACAAACCAAAGAAATGTTAGTTGAGCACCTATCCTGTGGAAAGTACTCTGCTGGCAAAGTAGGGCTGAGAAAAGAGGCACGAGAACACATTCACTAAAGAACACTGATTATACATTTGGTGCATTCTAAGAAGACTGAGCCTCTGCTTACAGTGTCATATTCACCAAACAATTTAGCATTTGCTCCAGTAAGCCAGTGCATGGAGGGCTACAGGAATTAATGGTGTCATCCTACCATTTGACTTTAAGTTAAGATCTTTAATTTTGAGCAACATTTGCGGGTAGTGATTGCATTTTCCTAAATCTTTTTGTGATTGTTATTAAAGGTTCCAATGAGCCCATGGAAGCCTTTGTTGGAGAAGTGACATCCTACACCTTGCACAATCTCAATCCCAGCACGACCTACGACGTGGATGTTTATGCTCAGTATGATTCCGGACTCAGTGTTCCCCTCACAGATCAAGGCACTACATGTAAGTCACACGTCCTTCAGTGGTTGTTAAGAAAACGTGTAGTAAAAATTACCAGGCCAGCCTGTTTTAAATGTACTTTTTCTTAATGTATGAATAATTTCTTTAGATGTATGTAAGTATGTTTTCAGTCAAACAATAGATCTATTTAAATCCATAAGCAAAATAATTGAATATATAAAATGAATATGATGAGAAAATGATGCTTATTTTACATAGAATATTATATTTTGAATTTTAAGAGATAAAATTCATAAAATTTATCATTTTATCAATGAATAATCTATATAGAATTGTGATGCTATTCAGTTTTTCTTGACATTTGATGTTAAGATACATGTTACCTGAATCCACTGATGTCATTTTACTGAATTATTGAATCACTGGTTTTCCCCACAGATAGATTTTTTGGTCACTAAGTACTTTGATAGTTATTTAAGGACTTAGCAGGTAACCTTCCAGAAAAAAGTTTTCTTATTTTCCATGAGACATCTTTATTGTTCATGGGACTATGTGGAATCATCTTTCCTTGAAAATCAGTGATGGACAGAAAGAAAGATCTATGTTGGCTCTGCTACATTTTCATATGTATTTCATATGGATTTCTTATAAGGAACATTCAGCTTTTAGACACTTATTTTTCTCAGATATAATAGAATTTGAAAGTTGTATTATGACTAAAAGTAGGCCTTTTGCTTTTATTTACCAATGAATCTATTTCTTTTTTTCTTTCTTTGTTTTGTAGTGTATTTAAATGTGACAGATCTGAAAACTTACCAGATTGGGTGGGACACTTTCTGTGTCAGATGGTCACCTCACCGGGCAGCCACCTCCTACAGGCTGAAACTCAGCCCTGCAGATGGTATGTATGTTTTAAAAATGAACTGGAGTTTATACAATAAAAAGGGTTTCATTTCGTTTATACAATGATACATAAAAATGTCTTTAAATACAATAGATGGTCATAATGACATTTCCCATTGCTGTCCTAATCAGGAACTAGAGGGCAAGAAATCACCGTGCGTGGATCAGAAACCAGTTACTGCTTCACTGGCCTGTCGCCAGACGCCGAGTATGGCGTCACTGTTTTTGTGCAGACACCGAATCTTGAGGGTCCTGGTGTCCCTGTCAAAGAACATACCAGTAAGTTTTTGAGCAATCTGGAAATCCTCCCTAAGGCTTCAGAATAGAACGCACAGGAGACCTCAGTGACAACTGTGCAGGGACCGCTCCCCGCCAGTGACCAGGGGATGGTAGCAGTTCCTGAAAGTGGAGTCTACAGCTGGCTCAGGACCTCCACCTGCAGGAATTGCAGGTTGTCTCTGTTACAGAGTTGGTGCTGCTTTAAGGATAGGTCTAATGGAGGAAGGGTTGCTTCTAGGAGATATAAGGTGGATATGCGACCTTATAAGCGATTTTTACACATTTGAAGTCACTCAAATGTGATTTGTGCTCGCCCTTTGAATGTTTGCTTTCTGCAGCTGTAGTTGATGTGAATTACTCAAGGATACCAACTTTGGATAGCATAGAATCCCCCATGTATCAGTGAAAATGAGGCTGCGTCCTTATTTTTTAAGACTCACTTTATTATTGAGGATTTAAATTGCTCTTAAAATTTACTCTCTGGGATGTGAAATGTGCACATGTTGTACTTTTCTAATTATTATTTTTTAATTCTAGCCCTAAAACCTACAGAAGCTCCTACAGAGCCACCCACACCTCCTCCGCCTCCCACTATCCCACCAGCCCGGGATGGTAAGTACAAGTGACTAGACGATAAATTTAGAGATTGGAGACTTATTTATGCTTCATGTACTTCATTTACTATTCCTGCTGAAGAGCATTTAGATAGAAAGAAAAGATCACCAGTAGCTTGTTCTCCCTCTCCAAGCACACTTTGGTGTGAAAAGAATAGGTCAATAACTACTCCGGGGGGGAGGTGGGGGGGAGGGACACCAAGAGCTGTGTGCATGTATGTTAACACCAAACTGATACTCATTGTGATGTGAGACTACAATGCACCAATAAAAACATGAAAAAAAAATAAAATAAAATAAAAAAATAAAAAGGACTACATATCCGAATAAATACAAGTCATTGCCAAAGTAAAAAAAAAAAAAAAAAAAAAAAAATAACTACTCCAGCTCTGCGGCGGGCGCTGTTTCCTCAGTTCTGCAGACTAAGGTCTCGGGATACCTCCTGCAGCTCAGGGTCACGCAGAAAACATTGCTTAACGCGGCCGCTGGCATCCCGACCTTTCTGTTGCATCTGCAAACTAATCCCTGAAGCTTCTGACTTTGGAATTCCTGGCTCCTGACCTGAGAAGAGCCCTGGATTACAGAAAGCTAAAAACATTTCCATTCACGGGAGTCTGAGACCTGTGTCAGGTGCAATGCTCTGGTAAAAAGACATACTGAGCGCTGAAGGCCGGTCTCTCAGTAATCTGGGGGCAGTTCTTCAGAGATCAATCAAATTAAATTTTACAAAAAAAAACTACTGAGCCGGGCGTGGTGGCGCACGCTTGTAATCCCAGTACTTTGGGAGGCGGAGACCCGAGGATCCGGGTTCGCGGCCAGCCTCAGTGCGCATGCGCGCGTGCGCGATATCTCTCTCTCTCTCTCTCTCTCGCTCTCTCTCTCTCTCTCTCT